>PVIC010036378.1:0-18610 GCA_004025085.1 Thryonomys swinderianus
CTCCCGAGTGCTGGGATTACAGGCGTGAGCCACCATGTCCAGCACTGTGGTATGCGGTGTTGATTGTTGGTGGGCGTGTCTCCATGCCCAGCATTATATGTGGTTACTGGGGATTGAACTCAGGACCTTGCGCTTGCGAGGCAGGCGCCAGAACCACTGAGCTAACCCTCCGGCCCTTGTTTTTTTGTTTTTGATACAGGGTCTCGCTTTGTAGTTCAGGCTGGCTCTGAGCTCACTATGTAGCCCAGGCAAGCCTCAATCTCAGCAATCCTCCTGCCTCTGCCTCCCGAGTGCTGGGATGACAGGCGTGAGCCACCACGCCCGGCACTGTGGTATGTGGTATTGATTGCTGGTGGGCATGAGTCACCATGCCCAACATTGTATGTGGTTACTGGGGATCGAACTTAGGACCTTGCTCTTGTGAGGCAGGCACCGGAGCCACTGAGCTAACCCTCCGGCCCGAGTCTAGTTTTGATTTTAACATGGAGTCTCACTATGCTGCTGACTTGCCCAGGCTGGGTTTAAACTTATGAGGTTTTTTCCCTTCACTTTCTTTCCCTCCTATACTGGGATTGAACTTGGGCCTTTATGCTTCCAAGGTAGGAGCAGTACCACTTGAGCTAAATCCTTGACTCTGGGTTTAAACTTGTGATCCTTCTGCCTCAGCCTCCTTAGGGTGCTGGGATTATAGGCATGCACAACCAAGCCTGACTCCTTTGTCATTCTTGTTGTCCTTGTACCTCCAGAAAGGTGGGCTAAAATGAAAACATCTTAAGGTTAGAGAAGGTAGATCAGATGGCCCCGAGATAATGGCCCAGAGGAGCTGCATAGGTGGCCAGGTCCACAGGCTTCCCTGGCCATCGCTCCACTTGGGCATCCACCTACTGCTCTGTGAAAAGTATAAGGAAAGACTGCTTCCCTTGACTGCTGCATTAGGTCCACAGCTGGGGCCTGGAGAGCACCTCCAGCTGGGGCCTGGAAAGCCCCCCGAGTGGCCTGGCCCTGCCCACTCCTCAGCCCCGGGCTAAACCCTTTGGTTTGTCCCCAGATCACACGCTGCCCCATGATCCCGTGCTACATCTCATCCCCGGATGAGTGCCTCTGGATGGACTGGGTCACAGAGAAAAGCATCAACGGGCACCAGGCCAAGTTCTTCGCCTGCATCAAGAGAAGCGACGGCTCCTGCGCGTGGTACCGCGGGGCGGCACCCCCCAAGCAGGAGTTTCTTGACATCGAGGACCCGTAAGAGGCCAACAGCACCCCCGTGGCCAATTGAGAAGCCTCCAAGGGTTTAGACTGGTCCAGCTCTGACATCCCTTCCTGGAAACAGCATGAATAAAACCATCATCCAAATGGGTCACATCAGTGTGATTCTGCCCCTCCCCACTGTCCTTCTAAACATGGTTGTGGGCTAGAGGGAGCAGTGGGCCCAGATCCCCCAGCACCCCTCCCTCTGCCAGCCTGGGCACCATGTGTCTCAGTCTTCTATCCTGGTGTGGGAAGGGGTGGGACACTTGGACTTCCCGCCCAGGCCTCCTTGGCACCACCACAGAGGCCAGACAGCAGCATGTAGGGGTCCCCTTGGCCTGGCTAGGACAGAGCCTGGAAACGTGCATTTTGCAGAAACTCTGAGGGTCATTGTAAGACCGTGTAGCAGGCCTACCAGGTCCTTTTCATGCTGAGGGGGGCGTGTCCCTCGTTTTCTGCAGCAGCCATTCTCTGGCCTAGAGTGGCAGTCCCTGCTCCTTGCAAGTCCCCCTCACTTCCCTGGGCCTATCACAGACTCCCAGCACCCGTGACTCTCCAGGTCCAGAAGCAGCCCTGGCACCAGTGTCATATCCTTTGAGAAGCCCCAGTCGGTCATGAATACAGAATTCCAGTTGGAGCCCCTTGGGGCCCACAGAGGTGTACAGCCGGAAACCCTTGTTGAGCCACATTTTTACTTCAGCCAGTCTCTCCGGCCCCCACCCACAGGCCCTGTATGGGGATCCGTGCCGTCCCCTGCAGGGTAGGTGTCAGGTAAGCTGTGGCGTGACTGCCTTCATTCCTGCCCAAGCTTCTCCACTGCCCCTGCCTCCTTCCCGTCTGGCATGGGGAGCTGGACCAAGCCTCTGAGCTTTGCCTCCCCCCAGGCTGGCATGCTGGCTGGCTGTTGCCCTCTGTTTGCCACACCCTAGATGTAAATGCTGGTCCCACAGGTTTAGTGACATCTCCTTCCGACTGATGGTCACTATGGTGGGGCAGAGTTCTGCAGCTGACATACTAGCTAAGTGCACTAAGCCCCACCCAGCAAGGCAGGCAGTTTGCATGACACTTTCACTTCTTTCTGGGCTTCCAGGATGCTGTGGCCTGTTTTAGGAAACATCTCATTTTTCTAAAGATGAATTCTTAGATAATGTGTGAACCTGAGTAGCAGGCGTGCCAAGATCTGCTTCTGTTTGTGTCACAAAGATTACCCACTTAAGACACTTTGCAGGGAATGAGGGAACCTACCTGTTCCAGAAAAATGGTTTTCTGGGCCCAACACCACAGGAGTTCATACAGGCAGAACTCTTACTTCTTTTCCTACCTGTGTTGTAAAAGATACACTTCTCTGAGCGCGCGCGCGCACACACACACACACACACACACTACACAAAGACACTGATGTGTGTGCACACACAGTACAACTGCACTTTGGCAGCCCAGGAGTGGCTCCTCTGCAAAATGCTTCCCAAGTCACCATCCTCCAAGCCTGTTCTATTCTGCAGTGGCCCCAAAGCAACTGAAGACTCCTGACCCCCGAGTGGCACACATCCCCTCTGTCCACTGGGACCAGGTCAGCACAGAGCTTGATGACTTCCCTTTCTAGGACAGACTGGGAGAACTCTATCCAGGATCAGCCCCTGCCCCGAGGGCCTTTTCATGCTGTACAGTGATGTAAAGTTGGTGAGATGTCATAATGGACCAGTCCATGTGAGCTCAGTATATACAACGCCACCAAACCCCCCATCCATATAACACCCGCCCTGTTTGCTCCCCTATGGTGATAGCATACGTAACATTTGCTCCTGTTTTGCTGACTTCTGAGATGTTTGGGTTTGTTTCTGACATCCGCTGTGAGCATTCCTGTGCTGTGACTTTTATTCCCCTTGGTAGGTGTTAGACTTGCACTTTTGATACACAGTTACTGCATCATGGAAGCATTTGACCCAGAGTGGGAGGCATGGCGTAGCTGGTCCATGACGGTGGATTCCTTCAAGTCTTTTCTTTAGTTTCTTAAGTGTCTTTGCTTTTTCGGCCACCCATCTTTTGTTCTTGGGACCTCAGAGTAGTTGGTTCTAAGAGATGCCTTTATATTCGATCCACGCACACTGGTTTTCTAACCGTGCTGAGCAGCAGAAGAAAACAAAAGGCAGGTCAAAAGGAAGTGCCCAGTGGCAGCCAAGAGGTGGAGCCACTCAAATACCTTCACAGTAAATAATTGCAATATATATATAGTTTAAGAAGGATCTCCATTTGGCCTTGTTTAATTTATATGTTATATTCTAAGCACCGCTCTTTTCTCCCTCTATTCTTCTTATCATGCAAGCAACTCAAAGTATTTAAAATGAAGTTTACATTGTAGTTGTTTTAAAAATCTTTGCTTGATAAGTATTAAGAAATATTGGACTTTCCTGCCATAATTTAAAGCTTTGTTGATTTTGTCTGTTTTTGTTTGGATTCTTTTGTCATTGTGGGGGTAGCAAGGTGTTCATGCTGGAATGTGAAGTCTGAGACCCCCCTGTGCTGGGAACACATGAGAGTTGTTGAAAATCAACAAGCAGAGTGCGCATGTCTCTGATGCTTTGTATCGTTCTTTGAGTGACTGCTCCATCAATGGACAATAAACAGTATTATCAAAGAGAAGCCTGGCTGTGTCTGCATGGCTGTCTCCAGTGTTCAGAACTGCTGCTTTCTAGCTCAAGAATGAGAATAGAGCAACTGGGAAGCTTCCTCTCCCGTCTAGGAGAAGGGGCTCCCTCTGCATCCAACGCAGAAGCCCTGGGTTGAGGCAGACAGAGTGAACATGGTTTTCTTTTCTTTTCCCCCTTTCAATACTGAGGATTGAACCCAGGGCCTTCAGAATGGGCCAATCCTTGGTCTTTTTAAATTTTTGGGACGGTCTTGATAAGTTGCCCAGATTGAATGTGAATTTCCAAATCTTCTGCCTCCGCCTCCTAGACTGCTGAGATTACAGGGAGGTATGACTGTACCCAGATGAAACATGCTTTTATTAAGTGGGCAAAGAACCAGGAGGATACTGCTGTGTCCCCCTTCATTCATTCAGCATGTACAGATTTCGAGAGAAACAGCCAGGGAACCAACCCCTGCCTCTTGTGTACACAGCCACCTGCCTTGGGCTGTCTGGCAAGAAAAGCCCAGTTTCATTTGTAAAATCTCAGTACCTCTGTCTGAAAACTCAGAACAATTTTGAAAACACTCCAGGAATATCTTTAACACACTTTAAAAGCGTATCTAGGGTTTAGTAATGTCATCGGATATCTAGTCAGTATTCTGACGTCTCTGGTTGTCTCGTAAATGCTTTTTACACTTTACTGGTTTGAATCAGGATTCAAATACGATCCATCATTTGCAGTCGGGCTGTGGTATAGTGCGGATATGGTCTGTCCAGCAGGGTCCTCAGTGTGGTGCTGTTAACAGGTCAGGGGACCTAAAAGATGTGAGGCCTATGCGGCCATGACTGGCCTGTGTGCTTTCTGGCTTCCTGGTTGGTCACATGACTTATCAACCACATAGCCAGGATGCCCTCCACCTTGACAGGATGAAGCCCAGGCACCCTTTGACAGAGCAGGTCAGTGGAGTTGTCCAAATTGGGCTTTCCAAACTATGAGCGGAAATGAGTCTCTTTTCTTTATAAATTACCTACCCCAGATACTTTCTTAGAGTATCAGAAAGTAGGGGAAAACACTTGATATGTCTCTCAAATCTCTTTAATCTACAGGTGTCTCCCTCCCCCACTCCATTCTCTCTCATGCTGGGAAAGATGGTCACATTGTGTCTTAAATTCTAACCAAATGTCTCATTTCAACCCAGCATATGAAAAATTTAATTTTAATTATAATTTGAATAGTTGCCCATCCCCTGGCCTACATGCAGATTTAGGGACAGCTGGAAGGATTGTTTTCCATTTTGCATAGCTACTACCTGAAAAGAAAGAACAAACTTTCTGAAGTAGTGAAGAGGGAAGCTAAGTTTGTGCCAATGTCTGTGCCCCAAACATTAAATTCTGCCCATTTATCATCATCTGTTACAGAAATATTTGGCTTGGCCTTTTTCCACTTATTGAAATATGGGGTGAGGGTCAGCAGAATATTGTGTTAATAATACAAAAATTTTCAGAGGCACTCAAATGACTCTGTAGCGTCTATGGCCCAGCTCAGCCTGCAAGCCACATTTCCACCCTGGCAGACTGCACATCAGAGGAATGCTGTGCATGTCCCATTGATGTATTTAGGTCAAATGTGACATAAAAAGAAAAATGATTTCTCATTATGGAAATTTTAAGCATATACAGAAATGCAGAGAATAGTAAAACCCCACGTGTCTGCAATTCAGTTTCAAAACTATCCAAGTTTTGTTGGTCTTTGTAACCAATTCTAAGTGAGTGTGTTGACCCACGTGGGGGTGGCCAGAGGGTCAGGGCCCAGCAGACCCCACGTTCACAAGACTCCCCACCCACTTCACACTGGAAAGATAGCCACAAATGCGTAGGGTCCAGCTGGCAGACACAGGGCTCTTCTTTCCGTGGTCTTCCCCCATGTGGGAGACTGTACCCCTAAACTCCCATGGGGCAAACTGAGTCACCCCAACAACAGCTACCATTCGGTCTCCACCAGGACTGCTGCAGAGGGCATAACAGGCTGTGCTTGAAGCCTCGTGGCATGTGTGCTGCCCTCCTAAGTCTCGGTGTTGTTCCGCAGCATGATATGTCACGTGTTTATCTATGCAGCCATCAGGGGGCACCAGTGTGGCTCCTGCCAGGAGTCTCCTAAAAACATTTCTGTGAACATGAGTGCACACATCTGTTTTCCCCTGCTTTCTGCCAAGCATATCTATGGTCGTTTTGCATGTAGCATTTTGGGGAAGTTCCACATCGCCACTGCAGTAGTCCACTTCACATTCCCACCAGCAATGTGTGAGGAGCTGTGTGTTTTCAAGTTACCCTTTCTACACCTCTTGTAAAGACCCCCTTGCTGGGCCAGATGACAATTTATGGTATTCAGGAAACTTGTAGTGTGTAAATTCAAAGTTATGAGGTCACAGTGGCTGGAAGTTACTTTAAGAAAATAAATCCAGATCATGCCGGGGACCATGAAGTATGAGCCCTCTGTACACTAGGGGAGGATTCTGGAGAAACCGGGGGAACAGGACAACCCACAGAGACAGTTACCTTACCCACTTGGCACCATGCACAGGTCCTGGCCTTGGCTTCATGTACAGTCAGTCTGGCCTCCTGCCTGGTGCTCTGAGGTCAGCACCCCTCTCATGGCCTCCTCACAGCCTCACTCCTCCTCAAGTCCTCTGCCCATGATGGTCCCTCCCTTCAGAGCCCTCTTCCTTGTCCCTCCGAAGCCAGCTCCCACTCTCAACCAGGGACCGCATCTGCAGGGCCCAGGCCCTCCAGGGTCATGACTCACTGTCTAATGGGCTCCTGTCCAGAGGAAAAGCATCGAACAGAGAAATGTCCCAGCTTTTATACATTGATCAAGGGGAGGGGGTGGCCTTTCCAATGGTGCGGCAGGGTTTTACAGAAACAGGAAAGGGCAGTTTTGTAATTTAGCCTTGAAAGAAGACAGTGTCTTACAAATCGTAGGAGAACAGGGTGTCATAAACCGTGTTTACAGGACATAGTTGTCCATTTTATCTCCTTGTACCGGAACAAGGAGTTATAGCTACAGGGGAGAAGGGGGGTGGGTGACTTGAGGGGAGAAGTACCCGAGTCTGGGAAGTCCTGCTTCACAACCACTGGTGGGAGAGGGGCACTGTATGAAACAAATACAGACTACTAAAGCCAAATTACAAACCATGCCTTGCCTTGCCCCAAGCATCTCACAGCCAGCAGTCCCTGTGTGCGCAGACCTCCTGTGACCTTTTCATGTTGCACCCCCTCCTGGCCACTGCCTGCCAGTGGCCTGCTGTTCTCGCAGAATGAGAAAACATCACCATTTAGAAAGAACACTTCTGGGGGGCCAGGGGAATGGGAAAAAATGAGAAACTAGATACGCTGGTACAAATTGTCAGGTGATCATAAAGTATATATAAATGTACCAACAAACTCGACAAAAATGTTTTTAAAAAAGAAACAATACTTCCCTCCATTTCTTTTGAGTTTAGAAACAGAATGGAAAAGTTGTGAGTAAGCTGAGTCGCTGAGAGAAATCTTTATTTTTTGCCCAAACTAGTGGCTTTATATTGAGCTGCATCCCCCCACCCCTTATTTTTAAATTTTGAAGTAGGGTCTTGAACTTGAGATACCCCTGCCTTAGCATCCCAGAGGGCTGGGGTTACAGGCATGTGCCAGCTACTGTTAGCACCAATAAGTGTCAGTGGCATAAGGGTCTTCCTCAGTCTTCCCCAAGTGCACAGGTCACCACAGCCTGCATCTTTTCACCTTATTCAGGCTGCTAGAGCAATGCAGATGGGCAGGTCTCACTTGAGCCCTGTCCCATTGCAGGGATGGGACCACCAGCCACACCTGGGGCAGGCCCAGTGTGGTCTGGGCTACAGGTGAGGCTCCCCGGAAGCCCATTCTTCTATGCAGGGCATACTCTTGTCACATACTTCATGAGTGAAGGAATGACTATTGGGAGGGTGTCCAGCTTTCCTATTAGACGTAGCTGTCTGGGACAAGGTGCTGGCAACTGTATGCAGAGGCCCTCACTTCATCCCACCCGCAGACCACCTCCCTCCAGCTCACTGATGCATTAGTCTGGACTGTATTAGTTTTCCTGCGGTCACCAGACAGATGGCCACAAACTGGGCATCATAGAATGATAGAGACCGGGCCGGAGGGTTAGCTCAGTGGTTCCGGCACCTGCCTCGCAAGCGCAAGGTCCTGAGTTCGATCCCCGGTAACCACATATAATGCTGAGCATGGAGACACGCCCACCAACAATCAACACCGCATACCACAATGCCGGACGTGGTGGCTCACGCCTGTAATCCCAGCACTCGGGAGGCAGAGACAAGAGGATTGCTGAGTTTGCGGCAGCTTGCCTGGGCACCATAGTGAGCTCAGGGCCAGCCTGAACTACAAAGCGAGACCCTGTCTCAAAAAAAAAAAAAAATGATAGAGACTGGCCAGATATGATGGCCAATGCCTGTAACTCTAGCATTTGGGAGATTGAGGCAGAAGGATCTCGATTTGGAGACTAGCCTGGGCTATACAGTGAAACCCTGCCTCAAAAAATAGAACCCAGGGCCGGAGGGTTAGCTCAGTGGTTCAGGCGCCTGCTTTGCAAGCGCAAGGTCTTGAGTTCGATCCCCAGTAACCACATATAATGCTGGGCGTGGAGACACGCCCACCAACAATCAACACCGCATACCACAATGCCGGACATGGTGGCTCACACCTGTCATCCCAGCACTCGGGAGGCAGAGACAGGAGGATTGCTGAGTTTGCGGCGGCTTGCCTGGGCTACATAGTGAGCTCAGGGCCAGCCTGAACTACAAAGCGAGACTGTCTCAAAAAAAAAAAAGAAATAGAACCCAAATGCTGGCTTTGGTGGCTCATGCCTTGTCATCCCAACACTTGAGAGGCAGAGACAGGAGGATTGCTGAGTTCGAGGCTTGCCTGGGCTACATAGTGAGCTCAGAGCCAGCCTGAACTACAAAGTGAGACCCTGTCTCAAAAAAAAAAAAAGAAATTCTAATGTGATTCATTTTGGTGACAGTTGTCTTTTTGTCCTTTATCTTCAATGTTTCTCCAGTTTTCTCCCTTAGGATTAGTTTTTCAATTGTCTGAATCATCACGTGCCTGCCGGGATTTTGCACAATTTTCTCATATGTAAAACGGGTGCAGTGTTATCTTTCCCCAGGATTGCTATGAGGATTAGTGGTACTGAACAGGAGTCCTTAACCGTGGCAAAATGTTGTCTTCTTTATTAAAAGAACCAAAGATGGGCTACAGATGAGGAAATGCAGACCTGGATAAGTTAAGTATCCAAAGCAACCAGCTAATTAAGGCAGAGTTGGAGCCAATCTAAATTACCTCTTCCCCTTGCCAGTTGTCAGCTTCCAGTAACCAGGCATCATCTACATTGTATCAGGCCTGGAACAGTGAGGGACAGTTGCCTCTGTATTGTAGCCTGGCGACTTGACAGCAGCCTCTACTCCCTGCATTTTCCCAAGCCCCTCCTTTGGGCAACCGTTATTGCTTGAGCTCTCTTAAGTCTGCCCTTTGCAGGGAGCCACAAGCCCCCTCAGAGAACTCTGCCCTCTTCATAACGAGACCCCATAGCCTGTACCAGAGCTGCTGATCTGTTCTCTAGTACCAGAGTGGTCCCTCTTAGGTTCGTTCTGAAATAAACCTGTGCCATTGAGCTTGTACCTGTTTTCCTAACATCTGTGATTCCACCTTACTCCTACTCGCTTTACGACTTCTCTGCCAAGTAAGATAGGACTGTGTGCAAGTTCTATCTTTTGCAAAGAGGTTTATTCTCATTCTGTGCTTCTCTTGGGAGTTTCTGAAGTCACGCCAAGAAACACTGTCCACCCATCTTAGGGAATGGGGCGCTGAAGCTGCTTTGAGCAAAGGGATTTTTTTTTTTTTTTTGAGACAGGGTCTCGCTTTGTAGTTCAGGCTGGCCCTCAGCTCACTATGTAGCCCAGGCAAGCCTCAAACTCAGCAATCCTCCTGTCTCTGCCTCCCGACCGCTGGGATGACAGGCCTGAGCCACCACGCCCGCACTGTGGTAGTAGTATTGATTGCTAGTGGGCATGAGTCACCACGCCCAGCATTGTATGCGGTTACCGGGATCAAACTCAGGACCTTGCGCTTGCTAGGCAGGAGCGGGAACCACTGAGCTAAATCTCCGGCCCCAGCAAAGGGAATTTTTAAAAATACTGCAATGTTTGCTAATATTTAACCTCTCAACTAAAACCTTCAACGTAGAGTCGTGTAGGATGACGCTTTTGGAAGAAGAAAGTGGAGCTGGAAAGATGCTCGAGGGCCTCCGAGGATTTTAAAGATCGAAAGCCGAAAGTGTCTCATCCTTTTCTCCCAAGACCCATCTCCCCAGGACGCCCACGCTGCCACAGAGCGCGCTGCTGCTTCCCTCAGGAACGACCGAGGCACCGGGGATGACAGCCGAGCAACACGCGCCCCCATCCCTCCCCACACTGTGACTGGATGCGGGGACACCGCACGGGAGGGAAGAGGGTCCGCTCGCACCTAGGGCTTCCACTTGAAGCCCAGTGCGCCAGCACCCCGGAAGTAGCGGCGCTTTCACCACTCGGCTCGAATACACAAAACCGAGACCCAGGGGGCGGAGCATCGTTGGCGGCGCACTGCGTCATCGCGTACGCCGCCGAGGCCTCCGGGCACGCAGATGACGTATGCGCAAGTAGAACGACGATGGGAGGATCCAGAGAGCGCGCCGAAGCTAGCCCCGCCTCCTAAAGCTGTCCGGACCTCTCCGGGTGGGCGCAGGGCCTCTGGAGGGTGCGGCTCCTTTAAGAGTCGCCGTGACACGTGTGTGAGGCGCTGGAGGCCCGGATGGTGTGCGTGAGGACCGGGGCCGAGGAGACGCCAGCGCTGCGCGGTCCTGCCGCGGGCCGCTGGAGGACCGCCAAGGGTAGGCTGTGGCAGGGCGGGGTGACGCTGGGCTTCAGCCGGGGTTTGGGACACTGGGGGAGAACTTGTCGCGCGTCCTCGGGCGGGATCCTGGGGAAGGCGAAGGCATACGCCGTCCTCGAGGGGCTCGGGGTGGGGATCCCAGCAAAGGGTCGAGGCCGCCCCAACCACGCAGCAGGCTGCGGAGTCTACTGCGAGGGCGCGCGCTGTCGGCCAGGAGTGTGGCCGACTTCGGAGAGACCCCAGGGTGCGCTGTCCGAGCACTAGAGGAAGGTTTTCCGAGGAGCCCAGGCCTCGCGGTCCTCGAGGGGACTGGGGGTGACCTATGGGTGCCGCACAGCCCTCCGGGGAGGGCGGGCGGCAGCCCGTGTCTGCGCTGTGCAGCCCTCAGCCCACAAAAGCATCTTAGCGCAGGCTCTGGACTTGCTTTGGAAGGGCCTAAGTCAGAGTCAGGGAGGGAGCGCCTGCTGCCCAGTGGAGAAGCGTCTCCTTTCACAGAAGTCCGGGGAGGGAACCTTCCGCAGGGTCACGGTCTCCGAAGGCCAAGCGAAGCGCCGGGTCGGGGTGTGAGTTTTAAGGTGCCGGTTGCTTTTGTCGGGATATGTGGCTTGTCCCTGGGGCCCTGGAGGGTAGAGTAGCACCCTAAGACAGAGGAGAGGGTGAGAAGCCCCAGTGCCCACACAGCCCAGCTTCTATAATGGATGCCAAGAGACAGGTTCCCAGAAGATATGCTTGTTGTCCTCTCCCCTCCCCACTCAGCATGCCCTGCTCTGCGGAGCCCTGGAAGTCCCTTCTCGAGGGCCCGAGGAGGCCTCAGCTCCTTCTGGGTTGGGCTCCCCATTTCCAACACGTGTTAACTCTGTGAACCTTGAATGTAGCTTGACTTGGTGAAGTTGGGGATTTGGGGAGATTGAATCTTTTCTGGCTTAAGGGAGCTATGCTTAAATACTTTCAGAGGTATAAACAAAGGTTGATAAGTACAAGCCATTCTGGGCCATTAAGAGATACCAGACTGGATAAAGCATCCTTCCTGAGTGTGAAAATCATAGCGTCTGCTGGTGCTTACAAGAGCATTTTTCTTTTTTGGTTTTCATATCTCGGAGAAATAATCTTTTTTTTTTTTTTTTTTTTTTTTGAGACAGGGTCTCGTTTTGCAGTGCAGGCTGGCCCTGAGCTCACTATGTAGCCCAGGCAAGCCTCGAACTCAGCAATCCTCCTGCCTCTGCCTCCTGAGTGCTGGGATTTCAGGCGTGAGCCACCACACCCAGCGAAATAATCATTTTTAAGCCATCGGTTAATATTCCTGGTGGGGTTGGTAGATATGGAGATCTCTGTCACAACTGGAAAAATTATGGATCTTCCAGCTCTTTTGACTCTGCATGAGAGTTGGTTAAGTTATTTATCTCAGATGAAACCGAGTTAAATCTCTTGTTTATCCTCTGGGGAAGTGGCCCCTGAACATGCACTGGTAGTGGAGTACATTGGCCGTACGCACCAGAGCAGGGTGAGATGTGAGTCCTGACCAAAAGAGCCAGTGACATTATTATCGGGATTTTGGACAACGGGAGGCATGTCTTTTATACTGAGGTCGTTCCAGTCTACATTGGGAGACAGTGCTGAGAGTCCTAGTCATTGTGATACAGATGGCGTGAGGCTGCTGCCAGGTCACCCCGGCTGAGGAAGCAGACCAGGCAGTGAGGAGGCTGTGCGGAGGGCTGCTGTGCATTTGTGCTGTTCTCTGCATTTTTGTGCATGTGGATTTTTGCTATAAAAGTTTCTGAGTACAGTACCTTAGTTTTATGTAAACACACTGATTACAGATGGAACTTAAGAGTACACTTAGCAAAGGAAAATTTGACAGTTTTCATTATTCTCTCAATTATTTTGCTTGAAATTCTACTATTCCATGAAATCCAGTTTTTTTTTTTTTTTTTTTTTGCTTTTTTGAGACAGGGTCTCGCTTTGTAGTTCAGGCTGGCGCTGAGCTCACTATGGTGCCCAGGCAAGCCACCGCGAACTCAGCAATCCTCCTGTCTCTACCTCCCGAGTGCTGGGATTACAGGCGTGAGCCACCAAGTCAGGCATTGTGGTATGCGGTGTTGATTGTTGGTGGGCGTGTCTCCACGCCCAGCATTATATGTGGTTACCTGGGATCGAACTCAGGTCCTTGTGCTTGCGAGGCAGGTGCCGGAACCACTGAGCTAACCCTCTGGCCCATGAAATCCAAAAGTTTTAGATAGTTACCTGTTACTGCTATCCCCGCTTAGTGTTTGGAAGAGAGATTTAGACTGCAGTTGTCTGGTAGGTGTGGGGAGAATTTTGTTCCTTGGACTTGTTACTGGTGTTTTAGGGTCAAGAGGTAGAGCAAAGAACAGTGTTTTCGTGTCATGTACATTGTGTTAATTTGTGTCTCATGACAGTTTTGTGCTCTTGTAATGACCTCCTGTGGAGATGCCCCTTCACCCTCGGTGGAGCCTTGTTCATTGCAGAAGGTCATAGTTCCCGTACCACGCCTGTGGGATGAGACTTCAGGAACCGCTGTGAGTGTCAGCCTTGGTCTCAGTGATGGCCTCATCGCTCCTCCCACAGGTGCCGCCTCCTATTCTGGACGCTGCTGTTAGGCACTAGTGATTAAATAGGCCAGAGTCCAAGAGCAGGTGAATTCCAGTGCACCGAAGAGACCTGCTGGAGCCAGATCAGCTCCTCCCTGAAGGACCCAATTCCTTGCTTTGGGAGAAGCAGAAGCCACGTTCACACACCCCAGGTAAGCCTGAAAGGTCTCTGTGGTCTTTTCTCTCCTGAGTTGCCTGCGTGTGACCTGCAGTGATTATTGCATTGCTGGGCTATCTTGACTAATCTGATTGGAGAAGCCTCATGCCTATATGAGCAATGCTAGGCAAGCACTCTGTTCCTCCCACTGAGCCACATTCTCAACCTTTTTCATATTATTTTGAGACCGAGTCTTAGTTGCCCCAGCTGACATCAAACTTGCCATTTTCCTGCCTCAGCCCACTACACTGGGTACCGTGATTATAGGTATGCATCACTGTGCCTAGCTGGCAAAAGTCCTTTTCATTTCTTCACATCAGAGAACTCATGCTTACTTTATTTAAAAAATGAATTTCTTACTTTTACCCCAAGGGAACTTTTTGTAGAAAAGATATTTAATCCATATATAGAATTAGATGATCTGTAATGTTAAATTTAAATGATTTAAAAAGCTAATGGAAGAGATTCTGAAGTAGGGTTTTGGGGTGCATCTGACTCGTTGACTGTGAGGGCAGCGCAGGTGCCAGCTCCCACGGGCCTATCATGTGTCTGATCTGAATGAGCAATTTCAAGGATATATTTTTTAATTATGACTCAAAATAGTCTAAACTTTTTCTAAAGTGCTTGAGGTAGAGGGTGAGGCAGGAAAATGGTGGGTACCAGTGTAGTAGTCAGAGGTGATGGGGAGGCTCCTCTCTGTTATAGTTTGTATGTAGTTGCGCTGGGGCTGTCGGTCCTCTGGTCAGGGACTGGTGTGTAGCAAGGTGAATAATCTCTGCTTCCACCTTTCAGCAAGCTGAATGTTTTTGTTTGCTTTGAGACAGGGCCTTGTTATGTGGTTCAGGCTGGCCTTGAATTCACTGTGTAGCCCAGGCTGGTCTTGAACTTATAGCGATCCTCCTGCCTCTGCCTCCCAAGTGCTGGGATCACAGGTGTGCACCACCATACTTGGCTCACACCTCACTTCTAGAAAAAGATTTTGTATATACATTGTCCAATAAAAATAAAAATTTTTTTTAAAAACTTTTTTTTCTTTTGCAGTACCAGGGATTGAACTCAGGCCCTTGTGCTTGCAAGGTAGGCATGGTACCACTTGAGCTAAATCCCTGGCCCCATCCAATAAAAATAGAATGCAAGCCATAGATATAATTTAAGTTTTTATAGTACCCACCTTAGGAAAATAAAAAGAAATTGTAAACTGATTCTTTTTATCTTAGAGATGAAACTCAAGGCCTTCCATATTAAGTGTATGCTCTACCCCGCCAGTCCTTTCATAATGTATTTATTTAAGCATTATATAAAAACACAACATTTGAGAAAATAAGTTTTACATTTTTACACTAAGTCTTTGAAATCTATTGGTATATTTTATCGAAAGGTGTTTGTTGTTGCTGTTGTTTTAAGTTTTTTTGAGATAGAGTCTCTCTTTGTAGTTCAGGCTAGCCCTGAACTCACTCTGTAGCACAGGCAAGCCTCAAATTCACAGCAGTCCTCCTGCCTCTGCTTCTCAAATGCTAGGATTACAAACGTGAGCCACCACATCTGGTTATCAAAAGGCTTTTGAGACAGGGTGTCTCTGTGCAGTTAAGGCTGACCTTGAATTTACTATGAGTCAGAGGCTGGTCTGAACTCCTGATGATACTCCCAAGTGCTGGGATTACAGGTGTTTGCCACTATGCCTGGTTGTGTTTTACTTTTGTGGCCTTCAGGTTGAATAGCATAGGTCTGTGCAGATGTGCGTACCCTCCTGACCTGCCTGCTGATTCCTCTGCTGCATGGCTCTGTGTGGGTGTGTAGGTGTTTGTGAAACCAGCATGTAGAGGAGAATTAGCAGTTCCCTGTATCTGAGCAGACTTTGGGACCCCATCCCATCCTTTTGAGAGAAATGGCACCACATGTGGCATGAATTCCCTCAAAGCATGTTTACTGTGGGAACACTCATGGGGGGTGGTGTGGAGGCCTGGAACTGTCACTGGATGGGTTGTTTCTGTTCTGAGAGACGAAGACTGAACTTGAATATTCCTGGTATCTCCTTGACCCCACTGCCTCTCTGGACCCAGGTGATCCTGGGAAGCTTCATTGTAGCTGGCACCATGGTTACCAGACAAGGGACCTGGGACTAGTTATTTGTAGGTCTGTGTTCCTTCTTGTCCTCACAGGTATGCACAATGCCGATAGTTGATAAGTTGAAGGAGGCCCTGAAGCCTGGCCGCAAGGACTCAGTCGAGGATGGGGAGCTGGGGAAGCTTCTGGCTGCTTCAGCCAAGAAGGTCCTCTTACAGAAGATTGAGTTCGAGCCAGCCAGCAAGAGTTTCTCCTACCAGCTGGAGTCCTTGAAAAGCAAATACATCCTGCTGAACCCCAAGACAGAAGGAGCCAGTCGTCCTAAGGGTGGAGATGAACCACAGGCCAAGAGACAGGGTACAGGTGTGTAGGCTGCTAGCAGAGGCCCTGGTATGTGTTAACTGGGTAGATGGACCCACAGACAACAGCAGGGTCTGGTTAGGGGGTTGGGGCTTTTACACTGGGTCAATGGGTTTTTGTCATAGAAGGCCTAATACAGGGCTGGGAAGATCTTTCTCAGAGGTTCCTTGAAACACACCCCCTACCATCCTTTGAGATTTGGAAATAGAAGAAGATCTGGGTATGGTAGTGTATGCCCATAATCCCAGGATTTGAGAGGCTGAGACAGGAGGATTGCTGCAAGTTTGAGGCCAACCTGGGCTATACAGCAAGACCCTGTCTCAAAAAAATAAAAAAGGTAGCTGGGTGTAGTGGCTCACGCTTGTAATCCCAGCACTCGGGAGGCAGAGACAGGAGGATTGCTGAGTTCGAGGCTTGCCTCGGCTACACAGTGAGCTCAGTGTCAGCCTGAACTACAAAGTGAGACCCTGTCTCAAAAATAAATAAATAAGGTAGATGAGGAGGGTGGGGAGCAAGAGAAATGGGATGGGCTGCATAGGGGTGGAGCACACTGTAGTGCCAGAGCCTGGTTCTTTTTCTTCCCCAGAGGATCCTTGAATTATAGGCCTAAGCAGACTGGAATGGCTGCTTTATGCTGGTGCTCCCTTGGTCTGTGGGAACCAGTTACTCCATGGATGCTGTGTTTGGCAATTGTGCGCCCAGCATATGTGGCCTGAGCTGCCGGTGCATGGACTGACCTGCCCCTTTCCTCCTGTCTCCTGTTCTCCAGGCAGTGAGCGCTTTTCTGGAAGCAGCAGTGATGGCGTCCCAGCACCTCAGAAAGTGCTCTTCCCTACAGAGCAGCTGTCTTTGAGGTGGGAGCGTGTTTTCCGAGTTGGCGCAGGGCTGCACAACCTGGGCAACACCTGTTTCTTGAATGCTACCGTACAGTGCCTGACCTACACACCACCTCTGGCCAACTACCTGCTGTCCCGGGAACATGCAAGGAGCTGTGAGTGGGGCTGGGGGGTGGCGGAGTCAACGGGACAGGAAACCTTCTCTGGGTCACAGCGGGTCCTGTCTGGGTTGTGAGAGTATGGAGCGAAGTAGGTGACACTCAGTTACTAGGAAACCCAGATTCAAAAAGTGCCCCACAGTCACTTAGGCGGGGCCCTCATCTTCAGACTTTTCTGAAAGTACCCAGACAGAAGGCAAGATTTTCAAAAGATATTAATTACCACAATGTATATTTCCAGGGTTTTTTTTTTTTTTTTGAGACAGGGTCTCGCTTTGTAATTCAGGCTGGCTTTGAGCTCACTATGTAATCCAGGCAAGCCTAGAACTCAGCAATCCTCCTGTGTCTGCCTCCGGAGTGCTGGGATTACAGGTGAGAGCCACCATGCCCGGCATTGTATGTGGTTACCGGGGATTGAACTCAGGACTTTGCGCTTGCGAGGCAGGCGCCGGAACCACTGAGCTAATCCTCCGGCCCCAGCCAGGTTTTTTTTTTTTTTTTTTTAATTAAAAACATTTTTATTAGTTGCTGGAGCCAGCTGGACAAAACAGCAGGGTCGTGAAGTCGAGGGGCGCGGATTAAGAAAAGCAAAGACAGGAAAATGGGCTCAGGAGGACCTCTCAGTCAATACTGACCAGGCACCCATTTATTGAGCAGATTGTATTTATACTTTTTCAGAGAGCCAACATGGCCTCAAAAATGATTACATTTTATCTTATAAGGGAAGAAAAACAGGGACAAAGCACCTGGGAAATCAGCACACAAACAGGAGAAGGATGTCAACTAGCACACACTTAATTAACTCTATTAGAATTTGGTCCTAACCTACACAGGAACAGGAAGGAAAACAACATGCTGCCAACTTGAGGAACAGTGGTCAGGGGTCCAAGTCAGAGGTTGTTTACCTTCCCAGTCAGGCATCCCAATGCAGCGATCCAGAGGTCACAGATGATCTTGGGAGCTGGGCAACACTGTTTGGTATAGTGCAGAACTCGCAACTGCTAGTTGGTGCAGCACTCAGTGCAGATCTGCAGGCCTGAAGAGTCTCCTCCAGCAGGGTCTGCTTCCCACAATTAGTATGTATTTATAGTACATAATATTCACATTCTTTTTATAGAGTTAGTACCTATACATAACACATCCTTTTTCCTTTTTGGTACTGAGCATTGAACTCAGGACTTTGCATTTGTAAGGCAGACACCAGAATGCATAACAAATCCTAATTCCTTTTGCCTGTCCGCCCCCCCTTCTCCCTACATCTTTTGTTCTCCTTCCCATTTGAGAAAGATCTATTTTTTTATTTCCTTTTTCCTATACTTTGTTTTGATTTTTTTTTTTTAAGACAGGGTCGCCTTTTGTAGTTCAGGCTGGCCCTGAGCTTACTATAGAGCCCAGGCAAGCTTGGAACTCAGCAATCCTTCTGCCTCTGCCTCCCGAGTGCTGGAATGCCAGGCATGAGCCACCATGCCTGGCATTATGGTATGTGGTACTGATTGCTAGTGGGTGTGAGTCACCACACCTGGTATTGTATGTGGTTACCAGGAATTGAACCCAAGGAACTTGCGCTTGCTAGGCAGGCACCAGAA
>PVIC010036379.1:8304-18710 GCA_004025085.1 Thryonomys swinderianus
CGCCCGTCCCTCCTACAGGGCTGAGCTACTCGAGGGCAGGGGCTATGCAGAGGGAATCTGTGCACCTGTGTGGTGACGGCAAATAAAGTCTGAGCATTCTGTGACTCTGTAGGGTGTTGCCATAGGCCCAGGGCCTCAGAGCCCGTGGTCAATCAGTGTGGCTCTGCATGTGGCCAGAGGGCTCTGCCTGGACCCCAGCTATAGGCAAGGCCACATGGTAACTCCCTTTGAACTTTGCAGCCAGTCCTGCTATGAAAAAATATTAAAAATATATTCCATAACTATGTTGATATAGAATCAGACAATATTTGTTTGAGACAGGGTCTCTTTTTATAGCACAGGCTGCCCTTGAACTTCATATGTACCCCAGGCTGCCCTCACACTTGCAACATTCCTCCTGCCTCAGGCTCTGGAGTGCTCAGATTCCAGGGGTGTGCCGCTATGCCTGGACCAAACAGTATTGTATGTTAAAACTTTTTCTACCTACATGTTTTTCTTCTAAAAGTATTTTCTTGCACCCTACTAAAAAGTATTTTGGGTCCTAGACATGGTAACTGTCATAGCTAATAGATACAGCCTGGGGAACTTGAAAACATCTATTGAATACTTTGGGTGGTTTGTTTGTTTGTTGCAGTATCAGAGATCGAACTCAGGATTTTGTGGTTGCCAGGCAGGCATGTGGCACTACTGAGCTACATCCCGGCCCATGAATACACATTTAAACATGGGAGACATCTGTGTATATCATGCCTGAACACACACACACACACACACACACACACACACACACACACACAGAGTAGACACCCAAGAGTCTGGAAACCGCGCTTGGCTCCAGTGAGAAAAACTGGGTGGTCAGGAAACAGGAATGGAAGCGAGCCTTTTACTGTGTACCTTTCTGTGCCTTTGGAATGCTTTGCCCTGTGAATGAATTACCTATTCACAAAAACGCATAAGTAACAGTTTCAGTGGGTGGACTCTCATGCTGAACCAACAGGAGCCTGTTCAATTAAGGTGGAAAAACATAGGTGCTGGAGCCAGAAGTACAGGGTTTAATCCCAACTCCAGCCACTTCCAGGCGCCAGATCTGAAAAGTGAGGGGGCCTCGTGACAGAGAACTGTGCCATGAAAAGCCCGTGGTTCATTCACACCCCCTCTCTGAGCTCAGTGTCCTGTGCCTTGAAGCAGAGATAACAGTGGTTCCCTTGAAGAATGCTTGAGAGAATTTGCAATGACAGGTAAAGTGCCTGGCACCAGCCGAGTGCCTGTGGGGCAGTGGCGGACTGTGAAGGGCTGTTCTTGGCCAGTGCTTGTTTATTCAGGCCACCTTCTGAGGCCTGGCTCTGTTGCTGCCAGCCCCCATCCCTGAACTGAATGTCTGCCCCAGGCAGCCTCCTGGAACAACAGAGAAACTGAGTCCCCACTAACCCTGAGATGATAGATCCTGTCTCCTAGAGGCTGCCAAGCTTCAGATTTGGGATATAAACTTATCCAATATGCTACCAAAGCCTGACACGGTGGCACATACCTATCATCCCAGCTACTTTGGAGGCTGAGGCAGGAAGTAAGGAGTTCGAGGCCAGCCTGAGCAGCTTAGCAAGACTCTATCTCAAACTACAAAAGTTAAAAGGGTTAAGAATGTCGCCCTGGGTTTAATTCCCAGCACTGGAAAAAAAAACAAAAACAAAACAACATCTCTCCTATCCAGAGGATGATTCATACTAGTTAGAAAGGCAAACTGACTGATTCTGGCCCATTTTAGATCCGCCAGTGAACATTTCATGTGCACTCACCCACCCGCTATGTGCAACTCCCCAACTTTTAGTTTCTCAAAAAGTCCTGGCTGTAATAGCTTCGCATTGACCAGTGACCAACGGCATTTAGCAGTCACCAAGCCAGCCCAAAGCGGAACTTCCTCCAAAACTCCAAAACAGGTGGCTGTACAGCATGCACTCCCACAGAGAGAGAGGGAGGACGGGGGGCGGAGCCTGGTCACCAAGGTGAGTGCCCTTGTCCACTCTGCACTCTGGGCCTGCAGGGCCTCAGGAGAGCTCAGGAAAGTTCGACTAGGGATGGGTCGTGCAGAAGGATCACAGGGCACTTGCCCCTGGCTGTGGGACTCCCTGGAGGCCTCCAAGTGACCTCAGGAGGTAAACAGATTCCAGTCCCTCCAGCGCCTTCACCAAAAGAAGCCCCAGGAGCCCCGAGGTGACACTGGAGCTTGGCCCAGGGAAGAATTCCCGGGAGGAACGCAGAGCTCAGAACGGTCCTGTTCCGCAGAGCAGAGAAGGAAGCGGGAGGGAAGGAATCTCAGGAAGGATGAAGAAGGACGGTTTCCAGCCCAGGGCTGCTGGGGGACAGGGGACAGAGGGGGAGCCCTCTGCCCCCTGGCCCAGGACAACCTCTGAAAGAACTTCCATTCTTGCCTGCCCAGCCTTCGGGGACTGCTGGCCTATTGGAGACAGAAGGGTGGACGCCACCTGCTTCATCACCGGAGGCACCTGGCCTCAGCCAGCGCGGGAAGGAGGCCCCTCCCACCGCCCTGTGTCCTCTTTCACACCCAGGCCCGGTTCTGTGGGAAGTTCTGCTTTAGATCGGACCTAAGTCCTATTTGCTATTACAGAAGTTGTTTTCTTAAGCGTTTAATTCCCCGAAATGGGAACAGCTTCTGGCTGTGAGCAGTTCCTAGTCTCCAGGACCCCTTGGAGGGGCTTGACAGGTCCACCAGGATATTCTTGCTTACAACTCAGAACTCTCGAAGTGAAGGCTTTAGAAATAGGTAGTGGTGGGTTACAGTACTGGCTGTGTGACTTCAGATAAGTGACTTCGTCTCTCTGAGCAGGTATCTCCTGATCCTTGTGTCTGGTATCAAACACTTAAATCAGTACTAGCAATTAGTACTAGTTCATTATGCATAATCATTATTTATAAAAGTGCTTATCAGCGTAAGCAATGCAAGAGTATGTTACATAAAATGTTAGGGTAGGAGGGATTGGAATAACAGAAAGCCAGTCAGTAGATGTGAGTCATGCTTTGTTTTTAAAGATTCCCAAGTCAGAGCTCCGAAATCACTTCTCCAGGCAAATCGCTGTCCCAGTGGAAGTGCCCTCTGTTATCTAACCTGATCCTTCCTGCTGTAGCTGAGACCTAAGTTTGCCAAGGCCAGCTGGCTCTCTGAGTCACTCCTGCCCTGTACCCTCAACTCTAGGCTTCTCCTATCGCCGCCCCCCCCCTCCAGCCCACAGTGGGAAGGTTCACTTACTGCTCGGGTCCAAGGTCTTGCTCACAGCGCCCATCCCAGGGGCAGGTGGCGGAGTGGTTACTTGCCGTGCGCCACCCGCCCCCCTCCTCTGCCAGGGCTAGCAGGGCTGCCCCGGGGTGGGGGCTGTGCTGCCGCAGGTGGCCAGGAGCCCCTCCTCGCAATGGGTGGGCTTCAGGGAGCAGCGGGAGCGCCACATCGAAGCCAGGCCGGAAGGTGTCCACCCTGGGGCTGGCCTCCGCCACCATGGCCTGTCCCAGCCGGGAGGCCCGGGGACAGGGGTCTGGGTGGAGACTGATGACCAGGTGGTTCCTGCCTCCGTCCCACCGGTGGGGCGCCGGGCCACGCTGTCCAGCCGGGGCTCCTGGGCCAGGGAGGAGGAGGAGGCAGGCCTCTGCGAGGCTGCGCGTGTGGTGCCGGGAGCCTTCCAGGGAAGCCAGGATCCTGCGATGCGCCTCAGGGGCCAGCCCGGCTGCTGTGTGTGCGAACACCTTGAGACCATCACGCCCGCACCTGGAGGCATCAAAGCAGGTTCCCCAGCGGCAGCTGGCACCACGGGGCAGAGGAGGAGGTTGGGGGACATCTTCTGGGGGCTCCTCGGGCTGGGAGAAACTCTGCAGGAGCACTGCATCCAGCCAGCGGAGCCAGCCCTGGGGGCCCGAGCGCTGAGGTCTGGGGGACACAGCCAGGCGGAGAAGAGGGAGGGCCCCTAGGAGGAGGAGGAGGAGCCAGCAGGCTGACAACGCCATCCAGAGCCATTTTCTTCTCCAGAACTGCATGTGGCCACCCGGAAGCGAGGCTGGGAGATGCCAAGCGCCTCTCCAGGCACACAGGAAGGACAAGCAGGACCCAGGGTGGAGGCCGGGGCTGCGACCAGCCTTCTAGTCCAGCACTGCCATTGCACAGATGGGAAGACTGAGACCCATCCGTGAGGATGAGCTCGCTGTCTAAGATCCAGCAGCAAGTCACTGGCCACGTGTGAAGGGCCAGGGAGGACCCAGCTCTCTGGACTGGCTTTCCTTGCTAAGGACCGTTTCCTGGGCCTCTGCACAAACACGGCAGCCTCTGCCCCCCAGCAGGGGGCCCAGCCCCTGGGCACCACTCAGACTGACGCAAACCTCATCCACATTGCAAGACAGTGTCCCTCTGCCTTCCTGGCTGCGCCCTCTGACCTTGCCCTTGACTGAGGTCTGTCTGCCAGGCCATGGAGGACCTGTCAGGGTCCCACAGGGAACGGGTTTGCGGGAGAGGGGGGAACTGGAACGGAGAAGGGCTGGTTCCTTCCCGCTGCCCCGCTGCCTGAACAGTCCCCGCACCCACTTCCAGGCACTCTGGTGGCTGCAGCTAAAACTGAACTCTGCCCACGCCGGCCATCAGAGTTAGCTGAAGTGAGAACCCTTGCCGGGGACCCAGGGGACTCCAGGTTCTGGTCCCCTTACATCCTGCTGTGCCCCCCGCTTGGGCAGCACCCCGCCCAGCCTCACAGCAACCCCGGACCCTCAGGCTTAGAGCGCTCACGGAGCAGAGCCCAGGGTCACCAAGCCAAGCCCTGCCCCAATGCCCCCCATGTCCCCCAAGCCCTGGCAGCGCCTCTCTGTCTCCGGTCCCTCCAGGCAGCATCTGGCAGGTCTAGATCTCTTTCCTAGCAGCAGCCTGGCTCCGCCCCCGCCAGCGCTGATTTGCTCCTGGCTGGGAGGCAGGGTCTCCCCTTAACTCCTTCCTGGGTTGCTAATGCTGCTAAGCAGCAGGTACCGCAGCTCAGGGCCGGCCATGTGCCGCCCTCACGGCTTGTCTGGGAACCTCAGAATCCCCCAAAGCTAATTTCTCCGTCATTTTCTACAGTTGAGAAAAGTGAAGCTAAAACAGGGGATAGAATCCCCTAAGAGAATGAAAAGTCTCAGAGAGGCCTTTGAACCCCGAGCTCTTGACCGTTGGTCACTCTAGTAGTGTCTCCGTGTGGGGGAGCTGAGAAGTCAGCAGGGAAGTGAGGATGGCGGTTGTGGCAGATGTGTTGGGAAAGGTATTCTGACCTGTCGCAGGGTCGCTGCCCTCTTCTTCGGGGTCCTCACCCCATGCTCATCCAGCCCCACCTTTTGCTCGCCAGCACGTGCCGTTCCTCTTGACCATGATGCTCCTTTACGAATGCTCCACAGAGGGAGCCCAAAGTGAGCCCCTGGCATTCCTTGGTTTGTGCTCTTCAGGGGCATCTGCAGTGCGCACTGCCACCCCCGAGGAACAGGGAGGGGGTGGGGAGACACGGGAGCCCCAGGCTGGTGAGGGAGGGCCAGAGTATGGGCTTACACTGGGCTCTGCCACTCCCTGCCTCCACGGCCCACCTCTGTAATGGGGATAATAACACCCACCTTGAGACGGTTGCCAGGTGATATGGAGGCTGCCCTCTGGGGGGCCCCACAGCAAGGGTGCCCTCCATTTCCTTCCCTGTCTTCCCCTGAGCCGATGGGGGAGTTACCATGGGAACATTCTGCCCTAGGGGAGCAGGGGTGGGACATGGTTCCCATAGCCAGGATCATCTTCAAGATGGCCGACAAAGGAAGCAGGTCTTTGGAGGCTGCTCAGTGGGGCCGACCATTCCCGAATGCACCGGGTGCTCTCCTGTGAGGAGGCAGCCATTCGTGCCTGCTGCTAATGGCTCCTCCTCTTCCAGGAAATGGCAGAGGGCGGCTGACAAGAGGCCACACAACTGTCCTTGGGCTGGGTCGGGGCCTCCTCCAGATCCCCCTCTGTCCCTGCACTTGTCTGTTCATATACTCTTCCGCCTGACCAAGAACTCAGAACCCCGGCTCGGAGCCCTGCGAGCCACTGCTGAGCAGGATCGTGGAGCAGGAGTAGACGGAGGAGGTCTCTGGAGGGGTCTGAGCGGCGGAGGAGAAAAGAGAGACAATTAGGACAAGTAGTAAAAACAAGGGGACACATGCAATGTAGGCTTCTGGGGGAGCCCAAGACAGCTTTCCTTTTTTTTTTTTTTTTTTTTTTTTTTGGTACTGGGAATCAAACTCGGGACCTTGGACTTGTGAGGGAGGCAGGCACAGAACCACTGGGCTAAATCCCCAGCCAAGAGAGCTTTCCAAAGACCACAGAGGGCACTGGTCCATATACAGACGACAACAACAAAAATCCCCAAAACAAAAAGCCTACATCAGAAAGGAAGAGACTTGTCTCTAATTGAAATACCTCACTTCAGGCGTCAGGCGTCCAAAAAGCTGCCCTGTTCATAAAAGAGAAAAAACAAATAAACACAGGGGCCGGAGATTTAGCTCAGTGGTTCTGGCGCCTGCCTCACAAGTGCAAGGTCCTGAGTTCGAGCCCGGTAACCACATATAATGCTGGGCGTGGAGACTCACACCCACCAGCAATCAATACCACATACCACAGTGCCGGGCATGGTGGCTCACTCCTGTAATCCCAGCACTCGGGAGGCAGAGACAGGAGGATTGCTGAGTTCGAGGCTTGCCTGGGCTACATAGTGAGCTCAGAGCCAGCCTGAACTACAAAGCGAGACCCTGTCTCAAAAAAAAAAAAAAAAAAACACAAACTACCACATATAGCCAGTTGTACCTGGTTTGTGTGGGGGCTCTCAGCTTTCCTCAGGGCCCACTGGCATCCTGGGAAGAGCAGTTTCACTGTAAAGAAACCCCTGCTGCTTTTACTCTCTGTGTGGCCTGTTGAATTCCTTGCTCAGGATCCTGGGAGTCGAGGACGCCTTCCAGCCTGAGTGTCCCCTGACCGTAACAGCTGACCTGACTATGTGGACATAGTCCTTGAGACGCTGCAAACTGGCTCGTCCAACCCTCTCCCCACTCTCTCTGTGGAGGAGATACCATTCTTATCCCCATTTTGTGTACAAAGAAACTGAGGCCTGCAGAGTTTTAATTACTTGCCTATATTCCCATGGCTAGCCAGAGGCCTAGGTCATCCATTTCTGTAACCACAGCACCATTCTACTGCTGAGTGGGACAGATGGCCTCTCCTGAGGCCTGTCACCTGAGCTCACTGTCCGGAGGAGAAAGAGGCTGAGTGGTGGTGGAGGGACCTAGGGGTACACAGAGGGGTGCTTAGACTTGGGCCAGAGACGGCTGCAGAGGCAGCGAGGCCTACCCCAGGACCTGAAGGGCAGCAGCGTGGCACTGTGATGTTCTGTTATTTGCTGTGCCAAGATCAAAGCCAGGGCACAGGGGAGACAAGCGACTCACCATACGCTTCATCTCAGCCCCCAGCGATATGTTTTTGAGAAAAGTCATCGTGACTATGTGGGGCCGGCGGGAAATGGCAGACACGGAGGCAGTGATGAGTTCTGATCTCTGGTCTTGCTCCCGGTTTCAGCCAGGGGGCCTAACTCTGAGGGTCCTGACAGACCAGGTTCTGCCAGCTGTCGCCTGCCATGTTGAGAGCCCAACTGGAGAAAAGGCTGAGTGGTGGCAAAAGGAGAAAAGAATTTCATTCTTAATGCGGTGAAGCAAGGAGGCCGGACTCTACACCCCTCCTTCAGGGTAGTCACGGGAGCCTTAGGGTCACAAGGGGAAGGAACAAAGGCCGGAGGGTGGGGGAAGTATGCCCAGTTAACCAGCCTTGGTCAAGCGGCGGGCTGGTTGGCCGCTCTCAGGTCTGGTTCTTCGAGGTCCTGCTGGCTCTGGGAGGGGCGTGTTGGTTTTTGCCAGGGGTACGTGCCCCCTCTTAAGAGCGTAAGTCCTAGCACAGGGTGATCTGCCTGTCAGACTTGCTGTTCTCGGAATCTTGAAAATATCTTCTTATCTTGGCATCTTTGGTCTTGAAAGGGGAAGAGAGAGGTTAGGTAAATTTAAGACAAATCATCCTTGTATTACCAGTTTTTAGACAGACACGCTTTAAATGATTACGGTCTCTACGTGCAGAGTGGAGCACTTCGTAGCTGGCTCTGCTCCATGGATCTTCTCCCCACGAGCACTGAGAAAAGAAATGTCCAGCAAGGCCTGTAGAGCGGAGAAGAGGATGAATGGAGAAAGCCAGCAGCTGGCTAGGGGACTGAGGGACACCTATTCTGCTCCGGCTGTGGGCTCGCCAGCCGGCTTTCATCCAAGCCTGCATTTGTGCAGTCAGACAAGCCCTCTCCTACCTTCGTCCCTGCAGGAGAGGCTCTCGGGCCAGCTGGGCCTGGGCTTGTCTGGACCGCAATTCACATGCTTCCCAGCTTGGGTGGGGGAAGAGAAGGCGAGGCATCCTGGCATGGAGGACTGAGCTGAGCTCATCCTAAAAATAGACCCCTGTGATCTGCCAGAGGCTCCCAGGCCTTGAGAGAGCTTTTCGGTGTTCACCAAAGCCTCCCAGAGCCCCTCCTGCAGCGGGGCTCCAACCTGTGGGACCGAAGCCAACACACTGGGAGCGGGGAGCGGGCCAGGGCAGGAAGGAGAAGGCGGAAGTGAAGGGGCAGAGGACTGGCTTCTTGGAGGAGGCTGGCGGGCCTGAAGCAGGCCCTGTACGTGGCTGTGAGGTCAAGGCGTGCTCTGGATGGCCTCCCAGAGCTCAGAGCACTTCCACAGCGGGGGCGATCTCACCCCTCATCCTGGGGGTGCCCTGCGTAAGGGGTTGCTTCCTTTCTGAGATGGCAGGTATTACACTGGTCGAGGTGTCCCAGGCAGAGAGCAGGGACTAACGCCATCTTTAGTTTTTTGAGACAGGGTCTCACTTTGTAGTTCAGCAAGAAGCTTGGGCCGCTTACAGCCTGCTAGTAAACTGGGCAGCGTGTCCACGACATTCATGTGCACTTTATTTCATCCCTCTGTGCTTCCGTTTCCTCCTACGTAAAATGGGGACGCTCGCAGTAGCTCCTCTTGAAAGGCTTGCTGGGAATGAACGTGAGACCCGCGTACAGCCTTCGGGCACACTGCGCCCAGCACGTGGTATCCTCCAGCTCCTCCCCAGACCAGGACCTGACCTCGGGACTCCCTGACCTGAGCCCTATGCTTGCTGCAACTCCCTCTGTGCAGGGAGAAAGAAGACGCTGGAACTGCAAACTCCATCTGCCGTCCTCGTCGGCTGCTGTCTGTCCCTCCTGATCCGGGCTGGCTAGAATTAACCGGTGCTGTGAGGCCGGCATTTCAGCAGGCTCTGCGGTCTCAGCTCTTACTTGGTCCGCGAGGACCCCCAACTCTCGGGAGTCCTCACAAGACTCTGCGGTACCGATCAACTCCAGCTCGAGCTGCAGTGAGTCTCCTGCCGGCCCCACGAGGACACACAGAAGCACCCACTGACAGGTCCAGGGACCTGGGCACCAGTGACGGAGGGTAGGACAGCAGTGCTGAGCTCTGGTCCTCTCTTAGGACCAGACACAGTGGTCTGGTCAGTGGTAAGGTCACAGTGGCTGTGTGACCTTAGACAAATCATACTCTTTCTCTGGGCTTTTATTTTCCTACCATCACCCCAAAGGGATAGCAGAACTAGGCTTTCCAGGCCAAAAGTCTTTTCTCAGAAGTAGTCCCGAGAATGGAAGTTCAGTCGCTCCAATTCCTGTCAACACTAGACAGAGGAGAAGCCCGGCGGGAGGAAGTAACCGCATGAGCTGAAGTCAACCCCTATCAACACTGGATAAGGAAAATTATACAAACCCTGGAAGCGAGGCAATCAGTGACTTTCATTGTTCCACTGGGGACTAATAAGCCTGCAAGTATCATATAATTTTTTAAGGGAGGGTCACTTGTTTGAATATTTACTCCTTAGGGATTAGGGCCCAGATATTTCATGTCTTAAGAGTTATAACAATTAAAATGGAAAAACAAAACAAAAAAACATGAAATGCTGGGCATGGTGGCTCACACCTATAATCCCAGCACTGGGGAGGCAGAGACAGGAGGATGGCTGAATTTGAGGCTTGCCTGGGCTATAGAGTGAGTTCAGGGCCAACCTGAACTACAAAGCAAAACCCTGTCATAAAAACTAAAAAGAATTGGGCCGGAGGGTTGGCTCAGTGGTTCCGGCACCTGCCTCGGAAGCGCAAGGTCCTGAGTTCAATCCCCGGTAACCACATACAATGTTGGGCGTGGAGACTCACGCCCACCAACAATCAATACCACATACCACAGTGCCGGGAGTGGTGGCTCACGCCTGTAATCCCAGCACTTGGGAGGCAGAGACAGGAGGATTGCTGAGTTTGAGG
>PVIC010036380.1:0-18625 GCA_004025085.1 Thryonomys swinderianus
GAGGGGGGAGGGGAGAGGAAACACCAAAGGGAGGAGAATTCTTGCTTAAACTGGCCTAAACACTAAGACTGGGCCAGTCAGGCCAAAGAGAGGTTAGGGCCAAGTTAAAGCGGGGGCTCAGAGAAGCTACAGAGGTTTGGTCAGAGTCCCAGAATTCTGCATTTTCGCGAGTCCACGAAGATTTAGTAAAGAAAATAAGCTGAAAGAGCCCACACCAGGCCACACAGGTGAATACTGCGAGTGCCAGGAAAGTCACCGATGACTGATGGGGTTTACCTGGTTACCCAGTGCTTTGATGAACTGATATATGAAATCCCAAGTTCAAATCTATCCCCTGCATATCTGCTACCCAGAATAAACAGCAACTTTTAATCACTGTGCAGCAGCGTGAGCAGAAAATATACTCGCCTGTAAAGTAGCAACCCTATCCCCTCCCTTTTCATCACACAGCTTTAACTCTGGAAAACTAAGAGAGGAAAGGCTGGGGTGCAACAGGTTACAGAGAGCCCTAGGCGGGCCTTGGCCAGGCCTGCTGTATTCCCCAACTGCTTTTGGTCACTGGGAATAATTCCGCCCTCCCATAACAGACAAGCAGTAATGAACAGACATTTCAGAGCCAGCTCCCCAGATACCAAGAAACCACGAGGGGGTGGGGCAAGCTCGGCCCACAGAACAGCTACTTTAAAGTCCACAGACGCCTCACAGCTCAAATGCTCCCTAGAACCGGGTGCAGAGTCTGTGGCCACTCTGCTATCCGTCCTTCCTGTGCATTCGTTGTCCTTGGAGGAAGGGTCTTATATTTTCAATAGTTTCTAAGGGTTCCTTTGGCCCTCTGTCACCACAGGTTCTGCATCCACAAATTCCACCAAATGCATGTTGCAAATGTTAAACAATAAATAACTGTGCTGTCACAACAAGCACAGGCTTTTTTTTTTTTAATCACATTTCCCTGAACAATGCAGCATAGCAACTATTTCCACAGCACCGACACTCTATTAGGATTCACAAGCAACCTGGAGATGGCTTACAACGCCCTGGAAGATGTGCGTTGGGGCTATGCAAGTGCTGCGCCACTGTACGTCAGAGACAGGGGTTTCTGCAGACTTTGGTAACCAAGATGGTCCTTGAACTCATGCTCAGTGGATACTAAGGGACAAGTGTAACCATGCTGAGCCAAGTGTTGTATCCATTCAGTGTATTCTGTCTTAGCCTCTCCAGGCCTCCTTGCAAATCTGCCTGGTGAAGCCACACCTGACCCCAGGAACAGCTTAAATACCACCGTGGAAGAAACCCCATCAACCTACCACCACCCTCGACTGGAAATGGAATCTCCAAGCGCCAGACTCCTGTGGTCCATCAATGTTTGACCTCTTTCAACTCTTGAAATATCATTTCTGATGTTCACTCGGGACCAAAACAGTCACATTTTATAGCTATAGTTTCAGTAATGAGCCCTGAACTCTTGTGGTTTTTCCAAGTTTTCATTCTCAAGCAGGCTAAGAGCATCCCTACACCTCTTGCAAATCCCCTTAAAAACTGGGATTTGGAATTCATCGTATGCAACATAAATCTGACTGGTTACATAATACAAAACACCAGACAGAGTTGGCTTCCATTCAAGTCATTTAGAACATATTTCATATAAGCCAGACCTCCTGGGATCCAGCCTCCCACAAGCCAAAGAGAAGCCAAAGCCAAACCGCAGTCTCTCTAAACTGTTCATTCTCAGACCCTCCTCAATCTCTAATTAAAATAGCCAGGAGGATGGAAATTGATGAGATTTCATTAAGTGAAAAATTTCACGATAATCAATTCTAACCTTTGTAGCTCCCAACCAGCAGACCAGTGTTTATATGAACGGTGTAAAAGATAAGCCACCTTCCGGAAATTACAACGGCAGTTATCCAGAAACTTTCAATACACTCTTAAGTGGAGGCACTAAAATGTAAAAACACTGGCTTTTCTGTCCTTGACAATGTAGCACTGGGTCAGCCTTTCACCACAGGAAGCAACAGCAATTGAGGAATATGGTTTCCTGTTTTAAAAATAAATCACTACTCTTCTACTGAAATTTTCTACACACTCCTTATTTCATTATATAGCAAAGAAAGGGTGCGATATCTAAACTGTTATTGTGGTTTTGAAATATCAGGGGTCTCATCTGATGAACTTCTGACTGACACTCTAGCAACTTACAAGGGAAAAAATGGGGGTAGACGACTAAGTCCTAGAATATTAATTTCATACTTATATTCCCCATAAAGCAGAGGAGCAAAATTTGGCAGCTTGAAGGAAACGACACTAGATTCTTTAAGAGGATCTCAGCAAGCAATAGTCCAACATCGCGGTCAGCAGATCTATACTTAATATTTAATAATAAAAAGTAAAAATCAGTAACCTTTTCTAAGAAATAAGAGAACGCAAAGGTAACTACCATTCTTGCTATAGGCAATTTTATGAGCAGTAATGAACACGTAGTTTCTGCAGGAAATGTCATCTACTGTACGGCAGGCAACAACAAATGTCACAAGCTAATGTCAGAAACAGTCTCTGTGCTAAGTGAATCTGACCAAGACACTGAAATTCCAAAACCCCAGTTTGATTATCTATACAAAATGAGGAGTCTGGATTCATTTCTTTATTACTGGCTTTAATCTTTTGAAGTGTCAGCCTTTGGATGTTCTTCCAGCACAGGGGTTCTATCGTATATCTCCCCTTGTTTTGCTGAAGAGAGCAAGTTGACTCCAAAAGACTTCTTTATACAAAGTAAAAACTTTGTGGCAAATACTTTGGTAAACTCAAGAGATAATAAACTTCCCCAGCCATTCCAAATGTCATCTCAACTCATTCCAACAAAAAGAAGACACAAAGCATTAGCAAAGGTGTGACCTCTATCACCACAAATGCTACCATGTTAGAGCCCGTACAGCTAAGTCTCAGGTACCCCAACTCCTCAAACACCTCAAGGCGTGTTCTCTCCTCACAAGGAGTCACAGGACACCCAATTCCCGCACAAACCTGTCAGGATTTAAGAATAACATCCATTCCTGAGTCAGAACACCATGTGCTTTAAATGGTTAACAGTTTGTCCTCTCTGACCAAGAAAAATGAACCCAGGCAGAGAGAGGAAAGGAGAAAAAAGGAGGTTGGAGTTTTATTACCTGTATTTTTGGTCTGGTTTTCTGGGAGGTTGGTTTCATGGTTTTGTTCTTTGGGTGGTGGTGGTTTGTTATTCTATTCAGTTTTGTTCTTTCTAACCCCACCATTAGCTAAGATTTGTGTAGCTGAAAAATATATGCATCCTCTGGCTCCTTTTTACTAAAGCCAGATCTGTGAGTTCTTGTTATTCAAGGCCCCTGGCTGAAACACCCACTGTATGGCACCCAGCATAAGTTCGTGTGTCTCGAGGTAAGATACACAAAAGATCCTTTCAGAGGTCACCACGCCTCCCCAGAGACCATCCACACTCACTTCCATCATGCACCACTCCTGAAGGATCAATGTCTGTGTGCAACACTGAGCAAAGACCAGAGAACGATGATGTATGAACAAGAAAGGTACTGAGAGGGCAAAAGAAAGAGAGAAGAGAGAAAGGGATCCTCCATTACCATCATCTCACTCTGCAGTTATATTTACCCGTGGTCACCTGCAGACGAACTACTACGCAGAATATCTCTAGAAAAAGAGAGATTTAATCTAGAAATAGTTTTAAACTGTGCTTTGTTCTGAGCAGTGTGATGAAATTTTACGTCATCCCATTCCTTCCTGCTCTGTCTCACCCAGAACGCAGACCATTACTCTGCCCAGTGTATCCACGCTGTATGCACTACCCTCACCTTAGTCACTTCATAGCTCTCTTGGTCATCAGATTATGACTGTTGTCTCTTTTCAGTGCTTATGTTATAGTGGGCTTTGTTTTACTTAATAATGGCTCTGCACTAGTAATGCTGACCATTCAGATACACCAAAGAACAGCCACATAAGAGGAGAGGTGAAAGTTCTCGACAAAAGAAAGGAAATAATGTCATATGCTGAGATTCCTGATATCCACAGCAATTTCCCATTATTAATCCCTTTCTTTGACTAATTTATAAATTAGACCTCGGTAGACATACAAAAGAGAAAATACAGTATTGGATAGAGTATAACCTGTGGCTTCAGACATCCACTAGGAGTCTTGAAATGTATCTTCTGTGGATAAAAGAGTATATGGTACAGTGTCCCCAACACACCAGTGGAAGATATTCATTTACTGTGAATGAGAAATAGGACAAGGCCTTCTGCTTCAGTGACAGGCCCCCTGGTAGAAACCAGCACAAAAGCTTTTTAAATGTGCTTTCTAAACACACACACACAAAAACTGCAAACTGGCAGAAAGATGAAAAGCAAAATAATAATGTTCAAAAATAATTTTGCACTTATCTCAAACACTTGTGCTTAAAGATGATTTAATTGGGAGAAAACAGGGTGCTTGGAGATGTTCTTGAAAATGCTGAAGGCTTCAGAGAACAATGTCCTTGTTTATTATTAAGTTCATGCAAAGACAAAAATACCAATATTATACTTACTGTAAAGACCATATGCTAAGGCCACTGTGGATTTTAAGTAGAACAGTAAGAAAGAAAAGTGAGGAGAAGGGGTAAATGGAAGAGAAAATGCTTGAAAAAGGCAAAAATGATAAAGTAGAGAAAGCGGAGATTTTCTTTATAGCTCTGAATAAGTATCAGTCACTTTCTCATCACTGGGACAAAATACCCAACACCAACAACTTCAAGGTGGAGAAGTTGATTTTGCCAGTCTGTGGTCCGCTGGCTGCAAGGCAGAAACAGCAGGAGCCGCACGAGCAAGATCCTCACCTGCCCACGTCCAGGGAGCGGAGAAAGGGAGGCGGGGGAGGAAGTTACAGGCTTCCAGGTCACGCCCCAGGGCCCGCCCCCAAGCAGGGCCCGCCCCAACCGCATGAGTTGGGGGAACACTGTGGGGCTAAACCAGAACAAGGAGGAAGAGGACCAGAAAGAGCTGTTTGCAACAAAAAGTGACACCTGCGTCCAGAGATTACAGAAAGGCGAAAGCACGGGGAAATGAGGGGCAGGCCAGGTGACTGCGTGGGCCAACATGTCTCCAGACGTGCAGCTGGCAAGCTGGTGGCCCAGAGCAAGGTAAGCGGTGATGCCCCGGCTCCAAAGGCAATTAAGTTGGAGAAGTTCCCTCCTTATTTGGGGGTTCCATTGACTCTGTTCAGGCCTTTGGCTCGCACAAGCCCCCTGCAGAAACCTTTACTCAGCCTGTTGATTTAAATGTTAATTTCCTCCAGAAACACCTCACAGGTAGACGGACAACTTCGGACCAAACATCCCAGCACCCACACTGGGCACCCCAAAACCATCGCAAGCTAGACTTGGTGGCCCATGCCCATGTCATCCCAGAAGTGTGGGAGGCTGAGGCCGGAGGATCACAAATTCAAGCCCAGGCTGGGCAACTTAGGGAAGGGGTGAGGATCCAGCTCGGTAAAAAGGCCCTTGATTCAATCCTTAGTATCAAAAGAAAGAGAGAAAAAAAAATAATAACCATGACAGTAAAAGACCCTAATGAAAGCACATGATAAAAACTGGTCACATCTAGGACATCTATACTCACCAGAAGAAGAGTCTAAATTAGAAGTGTACCTTGGAGAAGCCCAAGGAAGGGACTGACCACGGATATACTTCACATACGTGTGTTATTTCCAGTTTCCACTTGGAAAAAAATACCTGCCTCTTCCACAAAGAAGTGTGCCCAGCAACTGCCACAACTGTCTTTTCTTTTCCAGAGGTAGTTAGGAGACAGGGAACTGACGATGTAAAACACAGGGGGGCTCCGTACACGCTGACCAAAAACCATCCCGACAATGTTCTCACCAGATGTGACTAAATTATTCAGAGAAGGAAAGGTTCAGCAGGCTAGAAGGAAGACAAGCTGGGCGGATGGATATCCCGGACATCCGTGAGCCAGGCACCCTGAGCCAGGCAGCCCGGTGTCCAGAGGCAGCCACTCCACGGCCTTGACCCCTCCCTGCCCTGGGGACACAAGGGTCACAGAGGAGCGCAGCTGCTCTTAGTCAGAGGCAGATTGTTCAACTTGCCTTCTTCCCAACACACTCAGGACACGTCCCATAATAACTGGCATCCCCACAAATCCCGTTTTCAAAGACACCTCCCTGCCAACTTCTCCATCATAAGCGGTGGTGCCCCTCTCGGTGCAAAGAGAAGCAGGTCTGAGGGATTCTGGGAAACGGTCACGGGCTTTCCGCAGGAGGCAGTGCGTGGCCACAGCCCTTCTCCTCGGCGCCCCGTCCCCAGGCAGAGCTGCTTCTTCAGGGTGGAAGGAGCACTCCCACTGCATGCTGCTGCCCCGGGCTGGGCAAGAGCACAGCACACGCGCAGCACTCCAGAGTCCCTGGTGAGGAGCAGCGTCGACCTAGGACGGACCAAGGGCCCAAGGAGGCCTCCTCCCCCTCAGAGTCCATCGAAACAGTCTTGTGGGCCTTAGCCATCACGAGACAGCTCCTCCCCCTCGCGTGCTCCACACAGCTGCGAAGCCAAGCTCAGACCTTCAGAGGACAAAGCTCGCTCAGGCCGCATCCAGCGGACACCGCCACACAGGACGGGCCTCGTCATCCGCAGGAGTCCACGGGTGATCTGTGGCTGTGAGGTGCGGATAAATCAGGCCGAGAGCGGCAGGCGCGGCCAGCCACCAAGCCGGAGGCCCTGCGACGAAGGCCATCACTCAGGCCCACTCCGATGCGGTCTCCGACCACAGGCAGGGCCAGCCGCGGGCACGGCGGGACTTGGTGACTCAGACGGCCCAACGCACAAGTTTGATCAATTCATCACTCTCATCATGAATTTTTTACCTTCACATAACTCACCTGCATCACTTCCAAAAAATTACATATATATATTAGCGTAGAGGGAAGTTAGCCAAGTGGACACATGGCTGAGTAATCCAATTCCAGTGACCTTGAGGACTCCATCATGAAGAAGAGAAAGAAGAAAAGCACACAGGCCTGAGCAGACCAGAGCCTGGAGCCCAGAGGAAGGAGCAAACTCAGAGGCTTGGGAGCAACAGGGGGAACATGGCTGAGGCCACGCCTCCACAAGTAGACAGACTCGGCCAATGGGCCAGGTGAGCAGGAAGTAACCTGACCGGAACAGGAAGACTGCATGACCAGCCTGGCATCAGGCTCTAGGGAAAACTCAACAGCAGAGTGAAAGAAAGCATGTGCGAGAGAGAGCATGAGAGAGAGAAGAGAGAAAGACAGAAGAGAGAGAGAGAGAGACAGAGACAGGGGCAAAGAGCAAAGATATATATGTCTGAGGAGCTCACATTCTAGCCCGGGAGGCAGAAAACCACAGACATAATAAACAGTAAATCTCCTAGCATGGAAGAAGTTGATAAGCCCTATGATTGAGCAGCAGGCAGAACTAACCAGAGTACAACCCAGAACCCACTGGTCAGGATGGGCCTCCCTAAGGAGGAGCCTTTGGGGAAACACGGAAGGGGCTGTGGACTTTCTGGGCAGAATGCTCTAACAGGCAGACTTCTGCCTGCATTTTCTGCCACTGCATTACCAATGCTGAAAGCAATACACAGCATATAATAGGTGATCAATAAAATGTGTACTGACATCACTGAGGGATGAGATAGGTCTATAGGTACTGCTCTAGGAAGGTGTCCATGAAACCTGAAAAGTTTCACAGGCAAAGTTTTTTTCTTTTTCTTGCAAATGCATGACCAGGATGTGGGAATATCTACCTGTAGTTCCAGCTACTCAGGAAGCTGAAGCAGGAGGATCATGAGAGCCCAGGAATTCAACACCAGCCTAGGCAACACAGTGAGATCCTGTGTCAAAAAAATAAATAAATAAATAAATAAAAGTAAGGGAATGTAAGAAAGCAACAGATGACATAATGGTCATTTTTATGTGTGTATAAAACTAAAGTGCTGCTCCTCCCCAAGAAAGCCATCCCTAAAGCCATCAGGTAAAGCAGGGAAGGACACAAACTCACATGGGAAGATGAGGCCATGGCATGGACCCAGCAGGGGCCAAGCCCGTCCGGAATAGTTCCCACCTTGGGGAGCTGAGCACAATAGGACAAAGAGTGCACCCATGTGGAAAAGGTCAAGCCGAGAAGGGAAATGGTTACACACCTGTGAACCAATCAAACCAGTAAGAACAGTAAGGAGGCATTTAAACACAGAAAGGGGAGAAACCAATGAACTCTGCGGGCTGAATCAGCACTGAAGGTGCAGTGTGATCACGGGAGAAAATGTACTACTCCATAAGGAGAATCTTGGGACAGCGACACCCCAATAAGCAATGAATACACCCAACACCCACACAGATTTTGACTTCTACCTCTCAGCTTCCACTAAAAACTGTAACTTCTTGGGAGAAATGGCAGGTGTCCCCCCACCTCAGGGGCTAGGAAAGTATAAGGCAGGCCTACCATGCTTTGTTACACAGAATGCAAAGAAGTATTCACAGAGCAATGGCCTGAGGAAGCCATGTGGAAAGGCTCCTCCCGGCCGGAGACGGGCATGATGGTACTAGAGTGTGACCCGCTTACTAAAGCAATGAACCACGAGACGACTGCAGAATAATTTAAAATCTATACCTTTTGATGGAAACTTATGTTAGTGAGTTTTCCATCACTACAACAAGACACCTGAGGCAAGCAACTCATAAAGAGAAAAGGCTCGTTTTGGTTCACAGCTGTGGACTGTGGAGACCACAATCTTTTAGCCCTAGTTTTAGGCCCGTGATGCGACAGCACATCATAGTGGAGACAAAGCCATTTGCATCACAACCCAGGGAGCAAAGAGTAGAAAAGAAGGGGCCAGGGTCTCACAGTCCCCGGGGCAGCACACCCTCAATGGCCTAAGGTTCACCCACCAGAGACCCCTCCCACAAGGCCAGGACCAAGCCTGCAACGCAGACTCACACCCTATCCCGGTGCTAATTCAGCTTCAGTTCAGTAGGGTGGCTGGCAAAGACACGGAACCTGATCGTGAGCATTATATGGGAATTAGGGGGGGCAGGAGGATGGGGGAAAATGACAATCGAGATTTTTCAAGTACAGGTGCAAATCCTCCATATTAAATAGAATCATAATGTACATCTAAAATATAACAATAAATTCAATAGAAGGAGAAAAAAAAGAATTATACAGAGAAAACCTAGAAGGTGGAAAAAGCTAGAAAATCATAGTCTGTGGTCTTCAAGTGCATTAAGGGGAAGTCACAGGAGCCCAGGAAAATTTAAGGACCAACCACAGGAAACATGAGCCTGGGCCTCTGCAGTAGTCAGGATTTCACCGGGGTCCTTTTCTTATAAAAGCCACCGCAGGAACAGCAGCAGAAATTACAGGGCTCTGAAGTTAAGCAGGCAGCTCAGTAACTTCCTTATGCCCAGAGGGAGAACACTCCTGGCGGCAGGACACAGCCTTAAGGTAACAGTAAAATTCTGTGTTATATTCTCATGCATGTTATATTCTCATATATGATGCTTCTGTATTCTCATCTCTCTGTGACTGCTCAAAAAAGTGTCAGGTTCTGTTACAAAATAAGTTTTGGTATGGTGTCAGTTACAGAGTAACATCTGAAGAGAAGCCATCTATTGTAAATGATGGCTGAACTTCTGGAAAAGGTAGTAAAGTTGAACACAGATGTTCATCTGTACTGTATTAAGTTTAGATTTAAAATGTCCCCCAAGAGCTGGGGATTTAGTTCAAGTGGTCACGTGCCTACCTCAGTAGCACAAGGGCCCAAGTTTGATCCTGGATACTGCAAAAATAATTAAATAAAATAAAATGCTCCCCCCAAAAGACTCACGTATTCAAAGTCTTTTGGAGGGTGATTAGATGGTGAGGTAGTATAGTCATCAGTGGAGCAATCCAGAACGGACCATGCAGTTGAGGGCGGGGCCTGGTCAGAGGGGGCGGGATCTAGTCAGAGGGGGCGGGGTCTGATCAGAAGAGGCGGACACTGTGGGCGTGGCCTGGGAGAGTGTGTTCTTCCTCCACGCCCTCTGCTTCCTGGCATCATGATGTGAGGCTCTTTCCTCGGTTCCCGCTGTGCTTGAGTCTGAGCTAAAACAACCTTTTTTTTTTTTTGCTTTTTGAGACAGGGTCTCGCGTTGTAGTTCAGGCTGGCCCTGAGCTCACTATGGTGCCCAGGCAAGCCGCTGCGAACTCAGCAATCCTCCTGTCTCTGCCTCCCGAGTGCTGGGATGACAGGCGTGAGCCACCACGTCGGGCATTGTGGTATGCGGTGTTGATTGTTGGTGGGCGTGTCTCCAAGCCCAGCATTATATGTGGTTACCGGGGATCGAACTCAGGTCCTTGCGCTTGCGAGGCAGGCGCTGGAACCACTGAGCTAACCCTCCGGCCCTAAAATAACCATTTTGATGGCACGTGTTGGGGACCTTCAGTTCCCCTGACAGAAAGGTGACAGATATACCTGCATGATTTTGACAGTGTGTATGTTCCACGCATAGTATTTAAATCATAATTTGTGTGTGGGGAGTAAAATAAATTGATTGCAGATCATTGCCAGGAAGTGGTGGGAAGGATGGAGGGAACCATCGCGGTTCATCTGCCCAGCACTCTCCGGCCCATCATCAGGCACCAAGACGCCGGCCTGTCGGACACCAACAGCCAAGCAGAGGCAGAAGTCAGGCACCATGCAGCCCGGGCCAGAGTGAACTCCCTGAGCCTCTATCCCAACCCACCTGTCACCAGAGCGAAAGGACCAGGGAACCAGGGAAGCTTGCCTTTACGATCAGATTTTTAAATTGGCAAGTTTGTCACCATTTCTTTATTACAAACTGCAAAGCATTCATGATTTACTGCAGTTGATTGACTTTCAATTTTTAAAAAGATTTTTTAAGTTTCCCCATAGAAAAATCTTGTACGATGGATACTGAATCCCATGGGTCTACAGAGCTTCAAGCACTCTATCCTATTTCACTGAATTATCTCTCGAAAGAACATCTCAAGTATCATATTATGTCAAGCATAAATACATTGAAAGATATTTCTAGAAGAGGATATTTGCTTAAATATAATCCTATTTTATGGCTCTTCTCCCTGCACCCCCCCCCCCAAACTCCTCTACCACAAACCAGCCAGTTTCTAAATGTCACTGATATTTTCCCTCTTCCCAGTAATGCACTTGATTTATCTGATTCCTCAGTTCCTTTATCCGGGGAACCTCCTTCCTCTCTACCCTAACAAAGTTTTCCACACAGTTTTCCTTTTTAAGCTCAATGTCTGGACAGTTTAAGGTATTTCCCCTTCCTCTTCTCTGCCACCCCGAGTCTTTCCCTCACCATCTCTTAAAGAAACCATGTGTTAACAAACTCCATGGTGGCCTGGCATCATGGCCTTTGGGGAGCAGTCTCCAGCAGGGAGCCCGATGAGGGAGGCAGAGAATGCTGCCTGGCACAGCACCAGCCTTGCCAGGGAGCACGAGTGTGAGAAGAGCCGCCAGAAATACCCACAATCTGCTGTGGCTGGGTGAACTGCTATCCTTTGGGTCTTAGTTTCTTCACCTTTCAAACTGAAGGGATGAACAAGATCTCCATGATAATCACACCAACAGGACAGTTACTATTTGCTTCACGCCGGCTCCAGATCCTGCCAGCCACAGCCTTCTTCTCTGCCTGAGATTTTAAATACCAAATGCAATGTGTTAACAAAGAATAGCACTCTCATAAGTTGGGGAGGGAAAACGTTTTGTAAATACAATAGGAAAATGAGACAGTGATGACAAGACAAAACAAAACAAAACAAACCTGAGACTACTAATGCAGATTACAAAACAAAACCTTAACCAGGTTTGGTGGTGCATGCCTGTAATCCCAACACCAGGAGACCGAGGAGGAAGGATCACCATGAGTTTAAGGTCAGCCTGGAGTACACAGTGAGTTCAATTTCAGCCTGCACTCTGAGCAAGACCCTGTCTCAGAAAACAACAACAAAAGAAAACCTTTCAGTCATGGACAAGTCTAAATTTGAAAAACTTGCTACACCTTGAAACACTACCTGACACATTAACAAGCGTTACCTACACTCAGAAAAAAAAGAAATGTGTTTGAATGGTAGAAAAGGTTAATGGCCGAAGAATGATGGGATGTGGGTATTTCCCTAAGATAATGGTTTGCATTCATTTCCCCTCCTGGGGCCCTTGGCAATGTCTAGGAACAACTGGGTTGTCATAGTAAGAGGGGCACACTGGATTCCACTGAGAGCTTGTACCACAAAGAAGTACCCAGTCCAGAGAACCAGTAGCTCTGAGACAACCAAGCCCCACTGTCCACAGCACCATGAAACCATACTGTGCTGGGAGCTCTGGGAAGGTTCCTGAGGACTTAGACTGCAAGAGGACAGAGGATGTTTGTCATAAACTCCAACATGGGAGGTCTGATGTCTCAGGTCTAACTGTCTCAGTTTAGTTTTGTCACCAAGTGCTATGGTTCAGGTCTGTAATGCGCCCCCAAAGGTCATAGGCTAAAAAGCTTGGCTGCCAAATAATGTTGGGGGCAGAGATGACCCTTTAGAAGGCGGGACCAAGTTGGAGGAAGTAGGTCCCTGGAGGCACGACCTTGAAGAGCACATCTTGTTTCGGGCTCTCCTTTCTTTTCTTCTCTTCTCTTCCTGCCCTCTCCCTTCTTCCCAGCTGCCATGAATGAGCACCTTTCTTCCGCCATACCCTCCATATGTTGTTTCGGCCACACCCAGGCCTCAAAGCAATACAGCCACCTGACCATGGACTGAATCCTATACAGCCCTGAGCCAAAACACACCTTTCCACCTTTAAGTTGTTAGTTCCCATGACAGAAAGCTAAAACACCAAGCTAGATCACATGTAGGCAGTATGACCACAAAACAGTGTATGTTTATAAATTTTTTAACATTTATCACAGTAAAAGACACAGCATAATTAATCCTCCTCTAATACTCTCCCTCATTTCAAACATGTATCCTAATCCTGTCACTCCCGAAGCATTTCTGGAAGTCTCTTTTCATAAGCATCTTCTTTGTCCTTTTGTAGCCATTTCCATATCCTAAATCCACTCAAAACATTTACCTTTCATGGTCATATTGCCTATGGGAAAGTCACATGGCACAAGATCTGGTGAATAAGGTGGATGAGAATATGCCATAGTATTTTTATTTGACAAAATTTGCCATAAACTGTCGACTGAACAGATGTCATCAAAAATCACAGTGAATGTTGAAACTTGTTTCAATTAATTGAAGTAAAAGACACGGTGACATTAATCTTCCTCAAAATACTCTTGCTTTGGATATAGCTACATGATCATACTTGGTAATGTGTCTTACTGTAATGAGTTGGGTTTTTTTTTAATTAAATATTCACCGTACTTTTTTATCTGAATCTGTACTCTTCCATTGAAGTGGCCATCTTGGAAAACTACATTATCAGTATTCAATTTAAAAAATGACCCAGCTTTCAGGGCTGAATGGGAGCCCTTCACTCCAGCGCGAGCAGCAGTGAACACCAACGAGAAAGTGCGTTCTAACAGCTGAAAGTGCCAGGATGAAAGCTGACGTCGAGCAGAGAGAGCTGAAGAAAGGGAGTGACGGCCAGGCGGGGAAAAGCCGTCATGCCACAGAGATGGCCTGGCAAGGACGCAGCTGGCGGATTCCAGCCCTGCCCAAGTATCTGGAGAGTCCTGAACTAGGAAGGATGAAGGTGAGACCAAGCCGCTCAAGGCCTTGCAGTCTGGACAGAAGTCGGGTTTTCAAACCAACCTGCAGAGAACAGAAGCCACTGGCAGGCCCAAACTGAGCAGGGCAATTTAGAGCTATTTAGAGCCCTCCCTTCATGGGGTGGGGAATGGACATCCTGTAGACAAGGAAAAGGCACAATAGCAACTGGGAGGCCATTTCATTAAGAATTTAACCAAAAATCAAAACCGCCCAAAAAGAGATTTGCCATTGATGAAAATATCCTAGAGAACAAGTTTAGAAGCTATTTTCAAAAAATGTGGCCCCGAATGTTTAACAACAGCTGTGTCTTTCTCATATGGATACTGGGCAGTGCCACAACCCCCAGTCTCCACCCGGCTCCCAGAAGGCAACTCTGACATCAGCCTCTGGTCAGAAGTGACTGCCAGCGCTGGAACCTGACACAAGGGGGCGATGGAGAGCTTGCACCACAACAACCCCAACTCTGGGAGGGAGCCTGGAAGTAATGGAAGATGGGCAAGGAGCTCTTAAACCAAGCACCAGAGCTAGTGAATGTAAGCCATAATCAGCCTGGCACGTCGCTCTCTCTCAGGATATGCATTTGTTTCGTGTCACAGCTGCCCAATCTTTAAGGAGTCAATGGGAGCCAGGATGAGAAGTGGGGAAACTGAGACCTGGGCCTGCAGTCTCCTCATTCTTTTCTCCCTACAGTGCTTTATTTTTTTTTTTTTGACCCATTACTGGCTCTTTAAGCTAGACCCACTGAGCCAACATAGGGTATGGGCCTAAAACCATAAACTAAGGAGGCTCTAAGCCCCAGGCCAACTTGACACCTGGGTAATAGGGGTCTTCACCTGTCAGCACTGAGTCCCCATGCAGCACCTTGATGTGTGGAGCAGCTGCCATTGCTAATCGAGATACCTCCTCTCCTCTCTCCCTAACAAATCTGAGAACCTGCTCTTCCTTTCTTTCTCCCTCCCTCCCTCTCTCTCCCTCCCTCCCTCCCTCCCTCTCTCTCTCTCTGTCTCTCTCTCTCTCACACACACACATACACACACACACACACACAAACACACACACACACAAAACAAAAACCAAGGAACATGGCAAGACCCTATATTCCAGGCAGAGATTTGGAAATGCCACTGTAAGAACTAATTCAGACATCACCAGGACCTAAGAAGTCTCCTCTCCGGCCAGACTTAAGCTTCACACTTCAAAAGTTAATTACACATTATGATACCAATTATATCTGAATGCATTATGAAATGGAATCTTGGCTAAGCAATTTTACTGTTTTAATTTCTCTCTTCTACCATTTTTAATAATTACACTCTGGTTCTTATTACATTAAGATGCAATTAAGCAAGAATAGTCCTTTATATTTTAAATTTATTTCAATTATTTTTTTTACATAGAATTCCACAGACGTCCATAAAAATGCAGTATGCACTATAGTGAAAAACAAAAGGATACTAATACCTGAGTTCCATTTACGGAGAAAATGAAAGTCTACTTATTTTGAAAACCCTTAGCATTAGACAGTAAAGAACTAACAAATTCCCGATCAAAGGCAAAATAAAACACACTAGCAAATTCATAGGGAGGTGAAAGCCTTATTCCATCTAAGGAAGACGGTTTGATAATGACATCATGAAATACTGAATTTCGGGATTAGTAGCATGCAACCACTAACAAAATTAAAATGACTCCAATAATGAATATGAACCTGGTCTTGCTGAAATATTTTTCTTTTCAGGTACTTTTGGCCCCTCACATAAATTGTTTGGTAACCACATGTGGACTGAAGATGTGGTTCATCTTCAGTAGTTGTGTCTGTACTGAAAAGAGGCCTCATTTTTATTCTTGATACTCTTCCCTAAACAGTGCAGTGTAACAGCCATGTACACAGACAGCACTGATATTATATGGAGTATCACAAGCAACCTAGAGATGACAGAACGTGTACAGGAAGTAGGATGCACCGAAGTCATATGTACACACTACCTCATTTTACAAAAGGGATTTGCCCACTCTTGGATTTTAAAGTCCATGGGCACCCTGAGACCCACCCCAACAAATATCAAAGGTCAGCTGTGTGAGGATAATGTTTTCTAACATGCAGGAAAAAATGAATAAGGAGAATCAAATTATCTTCATAGTTTTGAGCCATAATCTATAAGCCACAAATTTCATAATTGTGCAAACCAAAGCTGAGTGGTATCTCAATGCATGGAGTTTTTTAATACAACCCTCACAACACCAGCCCAGGCTCAAGCCCAGAGGTCAGCAAACTCTGAGTTTCAGAAAGGCCCGAAGAGTGAATATTTCAAAGTCTTTGTGTACTAGTATGTACGTTTTCTATCACTACTACAAAATTACTTTGTCACAGCCAGGAAGTAGCCACACATAACACTTCAACAAATGTATATGGCTGGATGTCACTAAAACTTTAATAACAAAACAAGTCCATGTAATTTGATGGCCTATATTTTGGTCAAAAGAGTGCCAGAAGGAGGGGTGAAGGAGGAGCATCTTGAGAACTTTCTTGTAAGAAAACAGGAATATGCAGAGATTCAGGTGGTCTTAATCTGTCCATAAAGACACTAATCATAGCTGGCCACACTGAGGAAGATCCTTCGAAGGCCAAAGCTAAGCCTAGATGCACCAGGTAGGTATCATTTCTCAACACTTAGAGTTCTTAAGATTTGAATTCTTAAGACACTTCTGCTCTAAAATAGGATCTGTATTCTAAACCTGTGTCTGCAAGAGGTTCCATAGTGACCTCTTCAAATAGGTGGACAATGCCTTTTGGGCATCTGGCTTTGTGGCAGCCCTGAGGGGCGAGGGGGGAGGTAAGTGGCGTAACTGGCCTGCCAGAGAATTCTACCCAGTGAGTCACAAATCACTCTTTTTTTTGAGACAGGGTTTCGCTTATAATTCAGGCTGGCCCTGAACTCACTATGTAGCCCAGGCTAACCTTGAACTCGTGGCAATCCTCCTGCCTCTGCCTCCCAATCACAGGCCTGAGCCACCATACCCAGCATTGTGCTATGTGGTAGCAGGGATCAAACTCGGGACCTTGCACTTGCCAAGCAGATGCCAGAACCACTGAGCTAAATCCCTGGCACAACAAACCCCTCGAGAACAAATAGCCCACTGCTGCCCTTGAGCTACTACCAGCTGAATGAACCCAGGACAGCAAAGATCAACCACTGTCACCTCCAATCATCCAAATATCTGTGCTCTTTCCCTTCCTGGACATCTCTTCCTCTCCTTCCACGCACCCAACACAGAGCAAATCCTGGGTTTTGTTAATCCTCAAAGACTAGAGCTACACACCCATTGTGGATCTGCACTGACTGGACACCCCTCTGTGGACCTTCGCAGGAAGGGAAATACTGATGGGCTAGGTTGACAGTATCCGTCAACATTCACATTTCTAAAAGCAATGGGATGCTCTGCCTGGTAGGAATAATGCCATCATTACCTGTCTAATAAATATTCTTGGCCCCAAAATTAAATCTGAATCTGCCCAAGTCCTTAGTACATAGGAAATATGGAGGCCAACTAAACACAACTCAAGGATGTCCCCAGCGAAATCTGCACCGTACAGAACTCTAGGACAAGAGATCGGCTTCCTGCCCACAGGTAGGACAAGCAAGCACCAGAGAGGGCAGGAACCTACACAGGAAACGTGACTCAGACACCTGCAGACGCGATACAACGTGTGGATGTCTATTTAGACCCCTGTGAATGCCCAAGAGTATTTTAACCAACTGAGAAACAATAACAAGGAAACAATCAGGGAAAGCTGAACATAAAAATTCAGTGACATTAAGAATGAATTATGTTCACTTTTATGTGTGACAGGAGCATTGTATTGATGTTGAACAAAATGAATCTTTGTCTCTTCAGAATCATGGTGAAATATTTACACAAGAATCTGATTATCTCGTGCAATCCACATTCTCCTATTGGTCTGACTATCTCCCGCAAACCAAACTCTCCAATCCACATATAAATCACTATGGTCTTTTGGGTCCCACAGGACTCGGTGCTTCTCCAACGTACCCCCAAATGGTGTGACACAGGCAGGTAAGAGTTGAGAATCAGCAGACACTAGGCACAGAGTTGGGCCTTCATGACATGGAAATAAATGGTAAATTTATTTATATCCCTTGACACCCCCACTAAGTCATTTACTGCACAGGATAAGGCAGGCAGGATAGTACAACTACTCACCACATGGGAGTCAAGCTTCTGACAGTGTCAGTACCTGGAACACAGCCATGAACCTGGAAGTGCAGAAGAAACAACAATGTTCACAAATCCCATGTATTTTATTCCACAGGCAAAAGAGGAGGACACCATTCATAAAACTGGCTCAGGGGAAGGACTGAGCTAATGGCAAAAGGAAGAACGAACCAGAGCACACTAGTCCTGGACTCTGAAAAAAGACTCCACATAGGTCTGGGGGTTTAGCTCAGTGGTTCCAATGTCTGCCTGGCAAGCACAAGGTCCCGAGTTCGATCCCCAATACCACATAACACAATGCCCAGTATGGAGGCTCATGCCTGTCATCCCAGCCCTCAGGAGGCAGAGGCAGGAGGATGCTGAGTTCAAGGCTTGCCTGGGCTACATAGTGAGCTCAGGGCCAGCCTGAACTACAAAATGAGACCCTGTCTCAACAAACTAAAAAAAAAGAGTCCACATAGCTCCAAAATCAAGTTACAAACCTGGTGCTATCACTCCAGGGGCAACATCCCTGTCAGCAGTGCGGTTCAGCCAGGCTTAGAATCCTGTGCAAGAAAACAAGGAACTAGGGCCGGAGATTTGGCTCAGTGGTTCCGGCGTCTGCCTCACAC
>PVIC010036381.1:0-18586 GCA_004025085.1 Thryonomys swinderianus
GCAGCGCAGGGCTCCCCAGAAATGCACGGGCGTGGCAGGAAGGCTCTGTGCAGCCCAGGGAAGCCCTCAAGACGGGTTTTTTCTTAATCTCTCACAGCTGGATGGCGCACGGTGGCTGAGATGGTGTTTCTGCTGTGGCCTCCCTCTCCTTTGCTCTCTGGAGGAGGTGCCCGGGGAGACCCTGGGGAGACGCTCGCAGGGGGCTGCGCCCACTGACTAGAGGACTGAACACGCGCATGTGCAGAGAGGGCCTCAAAAGTCAGTTCAGAGCTGAGCCCGCAAGAGGTGACCGCTTTCTAGGATAAAGCAAAGGTTTGCTCATTTTCAAGTCAAGGACGGTTCAAAACACAAGGGACCAAGAAAGTGGAGCTGACACTATGCATTGAACCCAGAAGTTCAGCAATCACCAACAGAGGGAAATTGGTGTGTGTGTATGTGTGTGTGTGTGTGTGTTTTGTGGTACCGGGGATCAAACTCGATCTTGGAACCTCCTGCTTCCAAGATAGGCGCAGTACCTTTTGAGCTAAATCCCCAGCCCAGGAAATTGTTTTTAAATTCCATTTAATTTGTTTATTTTTATTATAATTATTAACAGTATCAGTGGCACAAATCACTAGCATTTACCGTGATGTTTCCATTCAGGCATACACTACGCATTGATCATGTCCAGGTACTCCTAGCTCTTCCCTGCTTTCGGGGCTCCGATAATCCCACTTTTCTGTTCAGATCATCCGGTTTATTTACTTAGCCTGCTGCCTTCTGGTTCGGTTCATTTTCCTGCGGATGACAGGACCTCGTTCTTCTTTACAGCTGAGTGATAATAGAATATGTAATGCATATTATATTCTTGCCCGAGCATCCGGTGATAGGGACCCGAGCGGAGTCCGTGCCTTAGGTGCCGTGAATAACGATGCGGTAGACGAGGCCGCGCAGGGCTCTCTTCTCTATGCCCCCGGTCCTTCGGTCGGGCAGCCGGAAGTGGACAGCGGGGGACACGGTCACCCCATCTTCAGGTTCCACAGGAGCCGCTGCAGAGGCTGCACTCACGTACGTTCTGCTAACAGTGCATCGTGCTTCCCTCACAGACACGTCTTCACCAGCTTTTGCTATTTTTTTAATTGAATTCTTTATAGGTACAATTTATATACATCTCAACATTTGCTATTTTTAATAGTAGTAATTTTAATGACGGAGAAATAAGATCTCCTTGTAGTTTTGATTTGCATTTTCCTGATGGCTAATGAAACTGAGGATTGTTCACACGTTTGTCCATTTATATGTCTTCTTTTGAGAAGTATCTATTCAGATCAATTGACCATTTTTTTAATTCGGTTACTTACTTTTGCTGAGTTTTTTACATATTCGAGATGTTAATCATCCGTCCCATGAGAAGCCGCCGGAGCCTTTCCCCCCGCTACAGCTGCCTCGTCGCCGCTGATTGTTACCTGTGCGATGCGGAGCTGTCCAGACCGACAGGATCCCACTGTCGGCTCTTGCTTTAGTTTCCTGTGCTTCGCAGTTGTACGCTTTAGACTGACTTTAGAGGTTTGATTCTTATGTTTAGGCTTTTTATCCCTTTGTAGCTAATTTTTTTCACAGGGTGAGAGATAGGGGTCAAGATTCAGTCTTCTGCATGTGTGTGCCAAGTCTTTCCAGCGATGATTTCTGGAATAGACTATAATAATATATAATCAGTTGGCTGATTCTCAAATCATTTATCAGTTGGCTAATAAACTTATTTCTGGGTCCTCTCGCTACTCCAAAATGAATGCAGAACTTCGATCTCTCAACAATTTTCCTTATGGAATGAGAAGCCTTGACTGATACCTTCAACATGAATCTTCAATTATTTTTGGTCATTTGCACAATAAATCAAGAAACAATCACTGCACCCAGGAAATAAATTTTAACCTTTGTATGCTGCCTATAATGTTTTACTCTCTTTTGCCCTTTTTAGTAACAATTCTGAGTGCTCCTTTTCCTCTTGTTTTTAGCCCACTCTTAAGAACTGTAAAAGTGGGCCAGAGGGTTAGCTCAGTGGTTCCGGCGCCTGCCTCGCAAGCGCAGGGTCCTCAGTTCGATCCCCAGTAACCACATATGATGCTGGGCACGGAGACTCACACCCACCAACCATCAATACTGCATACCACAGTGCCAGGTGTGGTGGCTCACCCCTGTAATCCCAGCACTAGGGAGGCAGAGACAGGAGGATGGCTGGGTTCGAAGCTTGCCTGGGCTACATAGTGGGCTGAGGGCCAGCCTGAACTACAAAGCGAAGCCCTGTCTCAAAAAAAAAAAAACTGTAAAAAGAAATAACAACAAACAGTTTTAGATCATAGGCTGCAGGTCAAGGGACTCACATCCTAGGCTTTCAGTGGGGTGGGGGTGAGATATAAGTAGGTATTTCCCACCCTTACAAATCATACAGCGACTGTTTAGGAAGCCTCTGGAACTATCAGGAGAAGCCCTCTCCTCTTCGAAAGTCCCCCCAATGCCATCTACTGGAACACTTAACATATGCTGCTTCCAGGAAAGGAGAATGCTCTAAAGATGCCCATCCATTATTGACAAGTAGGTCCTGGAGGATGAACTGAAAAGATGAGAAGCAATAATTGGTAACTGGTACATGTGTAAGTTTTAAAAAGCAAGCTGAGATTCATACAGTTTAGATAATTTGCCTAAAGTCACACACAAGTGATGGAGGGAACTGGGATTTAAATGCAGGGAGAATGAGCCAGAGTCAAGCTTCTCCAGGCTAGGATGTGCTGCCTCCTCCTAGGCATATGTGCATGTTCTTTGTATACGCATCATCAGCCAGCCTCCTGTTACGAGACGGGAGGGGTATTATGTCCTGCACCCACAAACAACAAAACGTTCCATAATGCAGCAACAGCAGCAGCAGCAGCAACAGCAGCAGCAGCAGCAGCAGCAGCAGCAGCAGCAGCAGCAGCAGCAGCAGCAGCAGCAGCAGCAGCAGCCGCCTGCACCTGGCCGGTGGAGCTGGCTCTGACCAGCAGCCCTAGTGGCTCCTCTGCCTCCTTTTGAACAATAATGGACAAGAGTTAGAGACCAGAATGGAAAATCACATCATCACTCTTTTTCCTCTTCAGCACCCAAGAAACTCTTGGGAATCCTTTAGTAAAAACATTAAGAAGCTTAATATAAAATGTGTAGCTCTTTGAAAATCTTCACCCCTCCCCTCCATGTCAAAGGGGGAGATGATGCAGTAACCTTTTTAAATTTCTAGTCAGAGACAAATCTATGTTTTAATCTAATTTTATCACTGTTGCAAATACAAAAAGTATTAGAGATGATTTTTGCTGAAGTGTTTGGTATCTCTGAGCCTTGGTTAAAGCTTTGGTCACATCTTGCTTTTTTTATCAGTTGATTCTTGGACATTTATGTCCTATTTTGTAAATATGACACACTCATTTCCTTGTTTATGACATTCCTTTCTCTCATGACCCTTGGACCCATTTCATAACTACCAACAACAGCTACAACGGGCCCTTGAGAAACAGCATTTTTGGGAGATACATTGAGTATTGAGAGCCCTCAAATTTCACAGCCATCTTTTTATAGAGATATTTGTATTGGTCATTTGTGGACCTTTGGTTTCCAATTCTGAATGTTGAGCTGAACTCTCTAACTTATGCTTTACTAAAGTTGGTGTGTTTTAAAGTAGAAACTTCTATATAAAGCTCAACAGACTTTTTTTTTTTTTTTTGAGACAGGATCTCCCTTTGTAGTTCAGGTTGGCCCTGACCTCACCATGTGTAGCCCAGGTAAACCTTGAACTCAGAACTCCTCCTGCCTCTGCCTCCCCAGTGCTGGGATTATAGGCATGAGCCATCACACTTGACACTGTGGTGTGTGGTACTGACTGCTGGTGTGTGTGAATCACCACACCTGGTACTGTTGTATGTGGTTACTGGGGATCAAACCGCTTGCTAGGCAGGCACCAGAACCACTGAGCTAAATCTCTAGCCCTAGACAAACATGTTCTTATAAATGTGTTGGGAGTCTTTCCTCTGAGACAGGAGATGACAGGAATGCCAACTTTTGCCATTTCTCTTCAACACAGTGCTGGAAGTCTTAGCAGAGATCCTAGGCAAAAGAAGACTGCTACTCAGACATGGTCATCGGACACTCAGGAGAGTATTGCTGTGAAGGAATGCAGAGTGTTCAGCCCCTCCCTACCCTATAGAAATAGTATTTCTGAACATGCTTTGAATGAATTTAGAATAAATTCCGATGTGGGTTCATATCAGTCACTTTCCCATTGTTGAGACAAAGTACCTAACAGCACAAATTGAAGGGGAAGTTTATTCTGGCTCACAGCTTCAGAGGGCCCATCCATGGCCGGCCAACCCTGCAGCAGAAATGGCGTGGTGGGACTGTTTAGCAGAGGAAAGTTTCTCAATCTGTGACAGCCAGAAACCACAAAATGGAAAAGGAGAGAAGAGGAACCGGGGATAAGAACATACCTTCCCCATCAAGGCCCAGTGAGTCACCATTTCTTTTCTTTTCTTTTTTTTAGTTTTCTTGAGACAGAGTCTCACTCTGTAGTTCATGCTGGCCATGAACTATGTAGCCCAAGCTAGCCTTGAACTCAAGGCCATCCCTTGCCTCTGCCTCCCGAGTCCCGGGAGTACAGGTGTGAGCACCACACCCGGCATTGTGGTGTGTGGTACTGGGGATGGAACTGCGGACCTTGCACTTGCCAGGCGGGGACCGGAGCCACTGAGCTAAATCTCTGGCCCTAGTCACCATTCTGGCCAGACGTCGCCTCCTCTCACAGGTCCAGCTGTGAACTCCCGGGTGGATTCATTCCCTGACGAGCTTGTGTGGCTCCCCCAAGGCCGATGACTTTCTGAAAGCCCCACCTCCGAACATAGGTGACGTTTGGTTGCCATTTTAGATAGAAACCATAATGACACAGTAGTGCAGTGGTGAAAAGACAGATCTTGAAAGTGAGGAGAGTTGGTTGAAATTCTAGCAACCGACTCAACCTCTTCGAGATTCTGCTTTGTTATGTATGAGACGAGGCTGTCATGGCGGCCTTCAGTGAATTGCAGGCCAGAGGTAAGGACCACGAAGAGCCCGTCACGTGCTCAGCAAAGGCGGGCCTTGTTTCTGTCGGGCTCTGCGTTTGGCTTGCAGAACGTCCAGGAGATCCCTGATTGGGTCGCACGCGGGGAGGCGGGCCGACGGGGGCCGAGGCGCCGTTCGGGACACCGGGCGGCGGGCGCGTCACCGCTTCGGTCTTCCTTCCGCCTGACGTCCGCGCGCCGGGGACGCGTGGAGAGAAGGCTGGGGCAGCCGGCCTCCGCCACGCGCGGGGACGGCGGTTCGGCAGGAGCAGGAGCGTCGGAAGGAGAAGCAGCAGCTGGGCTGCAGAACGAAGAGAAAGCAGAGGACACATGGCCTGAGGGAGGGAGCGGAGGCTTAATTTTTCAACTCAGTCTCTTCAGAGGTCAGACTATAATTAACAACCTTGAGCCTCACGAAATACTCGTGTATCGTTAGACCACAATCTCCTTTACGTTTCAGCTCTTGTGAAGGAGCATGTTCACTGTGAGGAAATGAAGCCTCGACTATGACAAAAGCAACCTGAATACGGTTCCAGTCCAAGCTCAGTTCCTGCCGCGGCCTGAACCACAGCCCCGGCGCCAGGACCCTGTCCCCAGGCCTCCTCCGTCCGCTCTTCTGAGCGCTCTGAGGCGGAGCGCCCCGGGCCAGCTGCAGTAACACCCACAGCAGGGACATGTCCGCCTGTCCGGCATCACCACTTAGAACGATGACGCTGGAGATAAGCTTGTTTCTAGTTCACAAAGAGCCTGTAACTTCCTTTTTGTACTAAGGAGAGATACTTAGTCTCTGGAGTCTCGCACTTTCAAAGGGCAGAGAAGTCTGGTCATTAGACAGTATTTTTGATGGATTTATTTTGCTAGTAGGAGAAGAAAAGAAATCTGTTAGCCTGCAGATCATCGACAGAGGTAGCAAACGTTCCCCATGAGTCGCTTCTCCCTCTGCTCAGCCCACTCTGGCGGTGCCTGGTCGGGGGGACACCCGGGTCCCGTGCTGGGTCCCCCGTGCAGGAATGAGATCTTGCTCACGTCACAGGAAGATACAACTGCACGCGTGCCCCAGACACTGAGGTGGTCGCGGGGAGCCTCTGCCTCTGTACCCCACTGTCCACGGGCCCCTGGAGGGCGAGGACTAAGCTCTGCCCGTATGATTCGGAGGAACAACAGGTGACCCAGGCGGCCCTCCGCGGACTCGCCGATGACCAGCGCAGCAGGGCAGGAAGAAAACACAGCTACTCAACAATGTGGGCTCCACTAACGAGGCTGAATTATACATCACCACAGGAAAGAGTAAGTGTCATGTCTCCAAAATCCTTCCAAAGGTGTTCTTTTCTTTTATAAATTAGGCTTCTTTGTTCCATGTTTTTATTTGGGGGGAGTTTCCCAAGTATCTCAAGTAGATTCGGGAATGACAAACACCGCTGTTGATACAATGTCTGTTCTCGGGAAAGTGACGAAGTGAGGGCCGGAGGTGCCACAGCCGCTGACGCCCTCTGCCCTCCAGTTTGCCCACAAGACGCGCAGTTCAGGGAGGCAGCAGTGAGGACAGGGGGCATCCGCGGTGTTCAGCTGCGCCCTCACCAGGGCACCTGGGCGCTGCTGCGGTATCTCTGTGATGACTGCTACTATTTCGGAGATGGAACTAAAATGCCGTTAAAATAATTTTCAAATGTTTTATTGCACTCTATCTTATCTATTTCTATGTGCCCTTAAACTATGTTTAAGAGAATCAAAGTAAGCTCATCCATGGAATGGAGTTTAATTGATTTTCAAGATATTTATTCATTTTCACATTTACTTGTTCTTCTATTTCATTGAAAAGAATCTAGTTCAACACCCACAGGACATAATTGAAAACTGAGGTCAGGGAGGGTAAAGCAACCTTGTCCAGTGAAGACAGGTTGGGCACCCAGATCTGGTCTTTCTTCTCCACAGCCGGAACACTGGCTGTCCAAGATATGATTAATACTAGTTTTTAGAATCCCGCAAACAGCAACTGAAATGCTCAGTGATTGTCAACATATTCTTTGCTGGGCACCTTCTCCATCATGTCTGAATCATTCTCTAGATATAGTTTGGGCCCAGGACAGCAACGCTCCTTGCTTCTGAGGCCATGTCCCACAAAGGAAATCTGACCGCGGCCCCGAGAACCTTGGTCATGATCCATTAGTGTGAGGCTGTGCTAAAGAAGCTATTTTATGTGCAAAAGGTGCTCATCACTGAACTTTATGGAAAGTTAAAATTATATATATTAAAGTTAAATATAACTTGCTACTGGAGAAAGATTTATTTACTTGTAAACAGGAAGTATACACCTTTTTATGCATGTTTTATCATCCTGTTTTCTCAGCATCCTTGAGTAATTTGGCACTCAGCCTGACACTGACCTTGTGACTCCAGAGAGATGGGTCTGGAGTCCCCGCCTACTGTTCAAGTACAGGACCCGAGATCAACTTGATGACACTCAGATTCTCCTTCTGGCTAGAAGATCTAGTGCAGAATTTTGGAGATTTAAGAGCTCCGCTGCCAAGTTCCCAGAGGACGGCTGCCTTGTCTTTCCCTGCACTGGGGACTTCAGACCTTTCATTCTAGGAGCCATCTAATATTATTCTTCTTTTTTTTTTCTTTTTTGCAGATAGGGTCTCGCTTTGTAGTTCAGGCTGGCCCTGAGCTCACTGTGTAGCCCAGGCAAGCCTCGAACTCAGCAAGCCTCCTGCCTCTGCCTCCCGAGTGCTGGGATGACAGGCGTGAGCCACCACGCCCGGCTCTGTGGTATGTGGTATTGATGGCTGGTGGGTGTGAGTCTCTACGCCCAGCATTGTATGTGGTTACTGGGATCGAACTCAGGACCTTGCGCTTGCGAGGCAGGCGCCAGAACCACTGAGCTAAATCTCCGGCCCAATATTATTCTTATTTATCCCTTTAATTATCTGCCCATTGTTTAAATTGCTACACTAGTCTTGCTAAACTGCAGGGTATAGATATGATCTGGAGAAGTTTCTTTCTCTTTTTAAGCTTCAGTTATTCTAGTTTATACAGTGCATACAACGTTTTGGATTGGATGGCCTCTGCACATGAACAAATGGACCAGTGCCATGAGAAATGAACAACCTTTTTAAAAACAGTAACTATTTTAAGCGTCGCGCTGCCCCTGGGAGGCGGCGAAGACAGACACGGCGTGAAGAGGCCCCTCTGCTCCGGGTACCTGGCTTTCATGCCGTCAGCCAAGTGGAGCCATCAGCGCCTGGGACCCTTTCATCCCCCAGCTTCGGGTGCGAAGGTTGGGCTTGACGGGCCCCACGGAGCGGCTCGCGGAGACAGACGCGGAGAAGACGGGGATCGGCTACAAGGTTGCTCGAGGCCACCCCTGGAGGAAGGAGACACCCGGGCGGCCGTGCGCCTCTGCGGTAGCGATTCTCTTACCCAGAGCAGCTCCCAGCGCAGCTCCCGAGGACTGGCCTCAGCGGGCCCGGGCTGGTCCACACTGCAGCAGCCAGCTGCGGGGTGCTGGGGTTACCAGCGACGACTCCTTCCAGCGCGTGAAGCTCACACCCAGCTGCGGACTCGGGCCGACTTCGGGAAAGAAAGCCGGCGGGGCGACCCCTGCAGGGTGCGGCTGCACATAGTAAAGAGACGGAGCCTGGCGCAAAACGTTGCCGTGACCGGAAACACGCAGCCACGTGTGCTTCTTCACGCGTGCCGTCTTGTGAGAAAGAAGGCAGGAGCTGATGCGTTCTTTTGTTAAGTGACAGGAAGATGTCCATTTATGGAACAACATGCTTCGCATACGTTATCTTCTTGTAATTCACAACCACTCAGTGATAGAAACATCACCGTTCATGTTTCAGTTGAGACTTGGCAAAAAAACAAAAACAAAAACAAGATAGAGAAGAGCCTCACCCGGCAGGTCTGCCTCTGCTCGGGAGCCGCCTGAGCCAGCGGACTCCGTGCCGACGGCCTCCCCGCTGGCCACGAGGGGCTGAGGAGCCGCCGAGGCTCCGGGCCGGGCCGGGAGCTACACTCCCCGCTGCTCGCTGGGCCCGGGCGACCTCCCGGTCGGAGCTCGGGCCACATCCCCACTGACACGGGCTCCGGTGTCGGACTCTGTGGCTGAGACCTCGGAGCATTTAGCCCCAGAAATGACGAACGTCCTCTCCCTCTTCCATTCCGACAGCTCCAGACGTCAGCACTCAGTTATCCACACTCAGATCTTTAATATCAGATGGTTTCATCTCAACCCCCAGAGAAATTCAGAACAAAATTTCCTTCTTCCTCTTTCCCCTAGGGTGCAAATCCTATTTAATATTGAACTGTGCAAAACCCAAAGAACACGGTATTCCTGCTAAACCCTGTCATGCATTATGAACTCGAACAGGCAGATTTTGAACAGCTGATTCTCTGCTAGTTAATTCCACCACAGAAAATACTCAATCAGACCTCTCGGCCAGAATAAAACGAGCAAAGAAGCACAACTGAAGAGAAAGCCTGTGAGTGCTATTGATATCCTTGCTGTTGGCTGCTGTCAAAGCCCTCTGGTTTGCATCTATTATAATTATTATAATTCATAAAAACCAGTGGTGTGCCAGGTGATCTACAGAATTCTACACACTGTTTTATTTAGCCAGGAGGGCGACATGAAGCAGATTAAGATGTTTTCACTACCCTGAGCAAATGGAGGGATATAAATTTGCCCTGGAGAAATGGCATAAGTAGTTGGGAATCAAACCCAGGCAGTGGGACCCCAAACAGACCCTAAGCACTGAGCTCTGTGACTCTTTTCCCAAGAGAGGACCCGTTGCTGGTTTCATAAATCATCCCACCTGTGGGCTCAATGTCATGTACTTTACAAATGTTCAGATCTATTCCACCTCCCTCCCTCCTACTTATCAGGCAATAGAGAAAACGGGTAAAAATATCCAGCTACGTTTGTCAAACATGGGCTGTTTTTGGAGAGACTCAGTAGATTTCCACGGACAGCAGCTGAGGAAATAATCAATCCTGTGCAAACTCACCTTGCGCTCACCGCCAGCCAGCCATCTGCCCTTGCAGATACTTAATGGACTTTCTGGAAACCCAAGGGCCAGACTCTAAAAGGCCAATGTTGAGAGACGGGACAAAAACTAATAAGCTGCACTTTTTGAAATTAAGTAGAAGATCTTTGTGGCTATGTGAACCGAGGGATTTAATTAATGCCACATGAGTATTTGCAATCTCAAGCTATTCATTTAATTCATTAATACTCTATTTTCTCATCTGTAAAGAGGGATAAGAATAGTGGCATCTTCTCTGACTTCTGATGAATGAAGGGTCTTCCCATCAGGTTTGGTACTGAGTGGACACTCAGGAAATGGGAACTTTTCACTCTCACTATTCTTCTTATTTATTTTTTTTCTTTTTTGAGACAGGATCTCGCTTTGTAGTTCAGGCTGACCCTAAGCTCACTATGTAGTGCAAGCAAGCCTCAATCAAACTCAGCAATCCTCCTGCCTCTGCCTCCCAAGAGCTGGGATGACAGGTGTGAGCCACCACGCCCAACTATTCTTCTTACTTTTAATTCAAACATGTTGAGATTGTAATATTGACTTTTTCTTTTCTTTTTTTGACACAGGTGCTCACTGTGCACTTTAGGCTGGTCTTGAACTCACTATATAGCCCTGGCCAGCCTCAAATGCATGGCGATCCTCCTGCCTCAGCCTCCTCAGCACTGGGATTACAGGTATCTGCAGCTCAACAAGGAGAATACAGCAGCAAATGAAAACAAAGGTTTATCCCATGGAAAACAAAGCAGCTTTCTATCTTACATATTACAGCCAAAATATTATGATAATTCACTACTCACTCTGATTGCCTTAAATAAGAGTCCTTTCCTGCTCTGGACATGGTGGTGCCCAATGACGGGCCAAGCACTCAGAAGCTGTGTCAGGAGAACTGTGTGTTCAAAGCCAGCTTGGACTATATTACTAGATTCTGCTCAGTAAAAAATTTATTCCTTGGATATAAAAATACATAGCAGAAACCAGCAGCCAGTACAGTGGAGAACATTAATAATCGGACAAGCCTCTAGATCCAAAATAAAGCCTTTAGGAAATTTATCAATTATCAAACTCTCCAAACCTCAATTTACTCACCTTGGAAATGAACAAAGCTTGGGAAAAGTACCATGGGCTGTGGGAAACCTTTTCTATCCCCTTCGAAACACAATACAAGATGGAATCATCAAGCTATAGGTATTCATATGTGGCCGTGTTAGTGTTATGTCTATCATCATTGATTAAAACTCTAAACATACATATTAAAGGAAATTATACAGCAAATTATGCTCAGGGCTTAAAAATACTACTTTTCTTAATAACCTAAATGAAGAAGTCAGACACCCAAAGGTTGACATACTAGGAGAAAATATTCCAAGTTAAATATTTAGGCTGAGATATCGGATCATCCATGTTTTCAAAATTTTTTGTCTCCTGTTCATATTCTTTTTTTTTTTTTTTTGAGACAGAGTCTCACTTTGTAGTTCAGGCTGGCCCTGAGCTCACTGTGTAGCCCAGGCAAGCCTCAAACTCAGCAATCCTCCTGTCTCTGCCTCCTGAGTGCTGGGATGACAGGCGTGAGCCACCAAACCTGGCACTATGGTATGTGGTATTGATGGCTGGTGGGCGTGAGTCTCCACGCCCAGCATTGTATGTGGTTACCGGGGATCGAACTCAGGACCTTGTGCTTGCGAGGCAGGTGCCGGAACCACTGAGCTAACCCTCCAACCCTTGTGTTCATATTCTTGATGAACTGATCAGAATTAAACTTATATCTTTGCCATTTTCCAGTCCCTGGAACTTGGAGCTTCCAGATCTCCAGTTCCAGGGAGAGCTGTGCTTTTGTGACCTTCAGTCTTATACTCTATTTTATTCACTTATGGCTGAAAAGAATAACGGAGAAACCAGCAGCGAGTTTGGACTGAGTGTCGACATCAGTCGCCGCTGTGGCATAAAATGTGCCTAGCTACCCCGTTTTTTAACTGTGCATTAACAAAGCTCATAAACGGGCATATCAGCCACAGAGGTCACTGGGCAGAAGATCTGCCGAGGCTCGAGAGAAGCAGCTGCTGCCCCCTGAGCAATGGGCCACGTGACCCTCCTCCCTGTGGAGTTTGGAGTCAGAGGGACTCGACGTGGGCGTGGGCTGCTCTTCGCCCTTCTCAGTCTATACGAGTGAAGTGACCCCGCGAGTCCCCCCACCTTAGGTGGGCTGCGGATCACACCTCCCTTGTTCTGAGGGCCAGGTAAAGGTGCGAACGTAAACATGTCTGGGAAAAGTCGTTACATTGTGAGTATGTACTAAAGGAAGTAAGATATAAAGTGAACTGAAAAATTCTATAAAAAGGAAAGCTATCTGAGAGAACTGAGTAACTGCTATATGAGGTTTGAAGAATTATATTAACAGGGGCCGAGGATTTGGCTCAGTAGTTCTGGCCTCTGCCTGGCAAGCACAAGCTTCTGAGCTCAGTCCCCGGAATCACATATCACAATGCCTAAGCCCAACGCTTAGGAGGCAGAGGCAGGTGGATTGCCATGAGTCTGAGGCTTGCCTGGGCTACACAGTGAACTCGGGGCCAGCCTGAACTACAAAGCAAGACCCTGTCTCTAAAAAAAAAGAATTCTATTAACATATCTGCTTTTCAGTCATGATACTAATTTTTTATTGAGATATATACAAACTCCTTAACTATTATGCCTCCATTTCCCAGATGATAGCAGATAGATAATCAGTAGATAAATAGACAGATAGAGGATAGATAGCTCGCTGGGGATATAGCTCAGGGAGAAGCCCTGGGTCCAATGCCCACTGATGGAGGGGACACCCCTCACACTACACAGATACACAATGTAACCATATGAGCCCTACATTTCATTTAAATTTCCATATTCAATCATTTCTCAATCTCTCCACGTATATTTATGTAACCCCTACTACATATTCAACTTCTCGTAGTGGCCACAGTAACACATTACAAAGGCCAATTACTTTCAGTCTTAAATATCCCCAAAGTCTCACGCACTCAGACGCGGGGCTGTGGAAGGAGATCAGATCATAGGGCACCAACCCACCAGCGGATTCATTAGCACAGCAGCTAAATGTGCTGCCCGGAGGCGGCTCACGGGAGATACTGCCCACAAGCTCCGGTGTGCGCGCTCTCTCTTCCCCTCCCCCTTGTCCCCTCCAATTTCTGCCCTGGGGCCCGTCAACCATGGGACAGACCCACTGGAAATAAACCTCTCCTTTGAACTGTGCGTGTTGCTACTGTGCGCCCCGGTGAGGCAAGATGACAAATCTTCCCAATATCTGCCTCTTGGGTATACTGAGTCATCTAAGTAAAAATGTGAAGACCGAGTGATGGGGGCGAGGGGCGAGGAGCTGTAGAAAGGGCCTGCAGTGTTTTGGATCCCGGGCACAGCGCCCCCAGGCCACACGCGCAAGGCCCTGTGCGCTGCCCCGCCAGCACCAGAACGCTGCCGCCGCCTCCCCCGAGGCCCACCGTCGCGCCTCAGTATTTGCCGAAGTAACGGAAGCGGAAGCGGAAGCGGAAGCGGGCCCGCGCAGAGCCCCGCCCCCTGCGCGCACTGGGAGGGCAGCGCCACAAGCGCGGTCTGCGGACTCGGCTTCCCTAAGCGAGCGCTCGGGCCAGCCTCTCCTGGAGCTCAGCTGTCTGCTGTGAATGAGAGTCGGAAGTGACATCTGTCACTGCAAACGACACCGGTTGTCAGAAGCAATTGCGTCTTCAAGAAAGGATGAAGAAAATGCTGCCTCTCCTCCCAAGTGAGCGTGCCAGGGGTAACCGTTGTGCACGAGGGGACTTTCGGCTCAGCGGCCGAAGGGGCGCTCGGCACAGCCACGTGCGGCTCAGCCTCCCCGGGAGCAACGCTCCTCGCAGGGGGGCCGCGCCTGCTCCGACCAAACATGGCGTAGATCTTCCCGGAGGGGAGGAGCGCGGGCGTCCGGGGCTCCTGCCTGGACTCGCCAGCTCCGTCCCGGTGAAAGCGCTCCAGCTGCCTCCGGAGGCGCTCTCCTGAGAGGGCCGGCGGGGTCTCAGGGCGCAGGCGCAGATCTGATGCTGGGCGCGTCCGACTCCATTCCCTTCCCTGGGGATTGGGCGGAACGGAGGGAGCCCACGCCGAGCAGGCGTTCGGTTAAGGTGAACTCAGCACTTATCTCGAAAACAAAGAAATACGATATCCTAGCTCTGAACTTGAAAACAAAAATATACGATGATTTGAAACTTTTTTTGAGATTCTGCAGTGTGAACCCAAAGCCTTTGCACTGTTATATTTCCAACCATTTTCAAGTTATTTTTTACTTTGAGAAAAGAGCCCATCAAGTCACCAGGCTGTGCTCAAACTTGTGGTCCTCCTGACTCAGCCTCCGAGAGTGTTGGGATTGCAGACAAGTGACACGATTGGAAGACTCCATCTGAGAATGGAACTCACTCAGGAGGACAAGTACAAGCCAGGAGATGGGCTGAGGGAACCAGATCTGGCGAGATAATTTGCAGTTTGGAATGTTGCATGCCTGAAGCAGAGCCAAACATTTTTAAAAATTAGTATGAACTTAAATGAATTTTTTGTTACTTGCATTTGAGAAAATAGTAAGAATATAGATGGTAATTGCAAAACACCAGCAGGCTGAGCGCGTCGGCCTCCTGGATCGCTTACGTGATTTGTCCATCTTCTTTCTCAACCAATTGCCGTTGGTGAAACAACTGAATTCAAGCTCAGAGAAGCACGAGTTCACAGCTCAGGGGATGTCACTGTTCTGTTAGAGGCGCCTTAACTCAGTTCCCTCAACCCAGGTCATCAGTCACCCAGCGAAGGACATTCAAATTTATGACAGTGGTGAGGAGTCGCATACCCAAGAGGAGGCATTCTTTTAAGAAAATATGTCTAATGTGAAATTGAAATGTATGTTTAATATACTGAGAAACATTATAATATGACTTTTCCAACTATACTACAGTGAGAACTTCCACTGCGCTCTCTTCTCTGGTCACATACATACATATATATTTTTTTTTCTTTTTTTTTTTTGAGACAGGGTCTTACTTTGTAGTTCAGGCTGGCCCTGACCTCACTATGTGTAGCTCAGGCAAGTCTGGAACTCAGCAATCCTCCTGCCTCTGCCTCCCGAGTGCTGGGATGACAGGCGTGAGCCACCACGCCCGGCACTGTGGTATGTGGTATTGATGGCTGGTGGGCGTGAGTCACCACGCCCAGCATTGTATGTGGTTACTGGGATCGAACTCAGGACCTTGCGCTTGCGAGGCAGGCGCCGGAACCACTGAGCTAAATCTCTGGGCCTGGTCATATATTTCTTTAATCTTTGCCACTGTCCTTTGGTGGCTGCGTGATAACTGTATTTGTACACAACCTCAAATGACCAGATTTTAGGTTCCCCATGAATGTAAAATGCAGGTATGATTCCTCAGCCAAGGCTTCCTGTACATATCCTATGCCAGCCAGGTGCACGTCAGCGAAGCAGAACTGAGGTGTAAAGACAAGGCACACAAGAACTGCACCATGGGATGAGCGTTTATCAGTGCCATATACAAAGCCCCACAGCCTTCTTTTTCAATTTCTGTTAAAATATGTCACATGATATTTAAGATAGCGTTAAGATGTAAAACAATGGGGAAAACTATATGCTCATCTTTTGGCCTAAGAAATACTGTTGAAGGTTTCTGTTATCACATCTTCTTAAACTGTGTTCACCTGTTTGTAGAGAAATGGGGACATGACAGTTCCGTTCCATTCATTCCTTCACAATCATTCGCACAGAACGCACCTCATGTGACAGCAGACAGAGGCTTTGTGGAAAGCGTCTGAGGCCAGAGGCTTCCTGGCCCCGCACTGGACCCTCCTCCAGGCCTCCCTCCTAACTGGGGCTGACACGCCCGGCCTCTGCCCTGGCCCAGGTGCGCCTGCAGCGGGAACTATGGATCCTTGACCACCTGCCAGCCAAGGCGGAGCCCAGTGCGGCGGAACTGGGATGAGGAGCCATCCGGATCTGAGCTTTTGCCCTAGAGCCTCTGGTCTCCTTCAGACCTCTCTAAAAGCCCTCTGTGTAAGCTACTACTGCAGAGCTGCTTTGGCCTGGAGAACGGGAAAAAATGCCAGTGAAGTCGTGTCATATACTGGTACAAACTCTCAATGCTGCGTGTGATCGTGACGTGTATATAAAATGTACCTATTTCACACAACAACGAAAAAAATTGAAAAAAGTGTACCTTGAGGTTGGGTTAGTGGTGACTGGCATTCCAGCTTTAAGGAGTGACTGTGTCAGCAGACGCCGACGTGGTCCGAAGACCCCTTTGTCACACTCCCGAGCCCTGTCCCAGCAGGAAGATGAGAGATGAGGGCTGATCCCGGGTGTGGTGAGTGCTCAAGTCGGGGTTAAGCCTGTTGCTTTTTGAGATGCCACTGGGCAGGCTGCCTGGTCCTAGATCCTTGGGGGCGGAGACTTTATTTACTGATAACCCACTTGAAACGTTTAGAGTTGTGTGATACGCAAACAAACGGGAAACCTCCTTGCCCTCTCTTCCAAGTCACGGTACCAGCCTCCCAGTTGGCACCTGTGCAATAACTTCACAAATTCATCACATCTCCGCCGATGGTAGATTTTCATTGTTATCAAGCAACTTTTGTTGATTTGTTGTGGCGAACCCCTGTGACCGTTCTCTGCAAAGTCCTGTGGCCAAGGAAAACTAGGAGGCGGCCAGAGTTCTAAACCCAGGAGAAGCCACGAAAGCATAAATCTGTTTTGTGGAACACAGATTTCCACAAAGGCCACTTCAGCGACAGTTCTAAGGTACCTGTGTCCCTCGCTGCACATCTCCAAGGGCAGAATCACTGCTAGGAAAGACAGTCAGATCCCCTGCGTGGTGATTTACCCTCTGGTCAGCTCCTCTTGCTGACAACTGGCTGTTCGTAAAGATACCTGAGATGACTGTACCGCGTGGCCATCAGGCCCTCTTTTGACAAGCATTCATTTGACACATACTATGTCCCTGACAGAATGCTGCCGAAGATGCAGCTATAAAGAAGATACATTTCAGCTGGGCGTGGTGGCGCATGGCTGTCATCCCAGCACTCAGGAGGCAGAGGCAAGGGGATGGCTGGGAGTTCAAGGCTTGCCTGGGGTACACAGTGAGCTCAGAGCCAGCCTGAACTACAAAGTGAGACCTTGTCTAGAAAATAAAAAAAGATACATTTCTTTAGTTCAGTTAAGTTTCATTTTAGTAATGATATCCCAAAGGTAGAGTGCAGAGAGCAGTCAAAGAGAAATGTCTTGAATGGTATTAGGGCTATACAAGATGAAGAGATACATAATGTAACAGAGGGTTTTAGGAAAAGAGCTAGAACATTTTATATGACCTAGACTTTGAAGGATGGTACTGTAAAATGTTGCAGGGTATTTGGCTCGGAGGACACGGAGGGGTGTCCACCTTGGAGGACATCGTAGGACATCTGCCTCATGGGATGCTGACAGCTTAGCATGAGAGAGTGATGTTACAATAGAAAGAACAGGAGCAACAAGTACAGATTTGAGTTGTGGAGTCTTCTTAGGAAAAAGCAAGTAACTCCTAATTAAGTCACGTAGAAATGGAAAATGAAGACAATGTGGAAAGAATAATGGAATAATAGTGGTAATAACCATGGTAATCAATATTTACTGAGCTGGGCAGAGTTCTAAATTCTTTCTGTTTAATAACACACAATCACAGGGCCGGAGGGTTAACTCAGTGATTCCAGCACCTGCCTCACAAGCGCAAGGTCCTGAGTTCGATCCCCAGTAACCACATACAATGCTGGGCATGGAGACTCATGCCCACCAGCAATCAATACCACATACCACAGTGCCGGGCGTGGTGGCTCACGCCTGTCATCCCAGCACTTGGGAGGCAGAGGCAGGAGGATTGCTGAGTTCGCGGCTTGCCTAGGCTAGTGAGCTCAGGGCCAGCCTGAACTACAAAGCGAGACTCTGTCTCAAAAATAATAATAATAATACACAATCACAGCATACTTGAGAAAATAAAGATCTTTGTGTGTTGTATACATCTACTCTTTCTTGGTATCAATCTGTCAGGATGAATTAGGCTTTTTTTCCCCCCAAAAAGCACCTCCCTTTACATCTACCAGCCTCTCGGGAAGAAATTTACACTAAAGGACTAGTCATACATATGCAGGAAGCCGTGTGCAGAAGCATTCGCCGTAGCAGTCACTGGACAGTATGAGATGAACCCTACCCAGGCATTATGAATCACACAGCATGCACACTGGACTTGAAAATAATTGGAAGGATATGAACAGAACTTCTAAAATACTTATATATGGATATTTGATGTAAGTTAAATATTTGTCTTGTATTACTTCTCCCTTTTCAACCATAATTTCACTTTTTTTGGAGGGAAGTATAACATAAATTAAGATTTAAATAAAAAGACAAAAAAA
>PVIC010036382.1:0-18548 GCA_004025085.1 Thryonomys swinderianus
CTCACAAGCGTAAGGACCTGAGTTCGATCCCCGGTTACCACATATAATGCTGGGCGTGGTGGCTCATGCCTGTAATCCCAGCACTCGGGAGGCAGAGACGGGAGGATTGCTGAGTTCGCGGCAGCTTGCCTGGGCACCATAGTGAGCTCAGGGCCAGCCTGAACTACAAAGCAAGACCCTGTCTCCAAAAAGCAAAAAACAAACAAACAAACAAACAAACAAACAAAACAAAACAGTGAATCTAACATTATTGTACGTTTAAGTCTTTGTCTTAAGCGAGTTTGAAGCACACTTAATTCGTGCTATATGGATGATGAATGAAATCTGTTCTCCGAGTTCTCAGTGCCAGGATTTTTAACATCTCAGTTTGTAAAGGACCCTGCCAAAAAGGAAGAAAAAGTGTTTCTGGGTAAAAGGCAGAGACTTGCAAGGCAGCAAGTTTCCAGTCTGTCAACACTGCAATTCCTCTTTGTCTTCTAGAAGAGAACAGTACCTTCTCAGGGAGGATTTAAGCAGTCATATTATACCTGAGTATTTTATTTGTGTTACTTCTAAATTTTTTTCACCTGTATTATAGGCAATAATCGTCCTTTCCAGAGGGCTTTTGCGAAAAATAAAAATGATCATCACTTTTCTTATGGTTTGTGTCTAGATGTATCTCCCAAAGTCTCATGCTGTCATAGATGGGGCTTTTTCAGAGGTGGTCTAGAGTATATGATGCTGGAATTAAGGGTGTATGATTACTAAAGTAATCCACTGATTGGTTTTACATAGTTCTGAGTGTGGATAATGGGAAGGGCCACTGTGGGTATGAGTAGTAGCCACCCTAAGGGCATGTATCCTGATATAATATAAGAGACAGAAAGAAGGCTGCTGCTCTAGCTTGGTGCTTGCTTCCTTTCTACTTTGCTGCTTTGTTATCTTCTGCCTACCATGAACTATTTCTCTGCTGCAGTTTCTCTCTGTCATGCCACCCTGCTTTGGAGCCAGACAACTGTGAATTGAAACCTCTACAAATTATGAGCTAAGTAAACCTTTCCTCTTTTAACTTTGGATGTTATGTATTTTGTTTCGGTAATGAGACAAGTAACTAAGGTACTTTTTTTTTTTTTTGAGACAGGGTCTCACTTTGTAGTTCAGGCTGGCTCTGAGCTCACTATGTAGCCCAGGCAAGCCTCGAACTCAGCAATCCTCCTGTCTCTGCCTCCCGAGTGCTGGGATTACAGGCGTGAACCACCACACCCGGCAACTAAGGTACTTTTTAAGTGCTCAGTGCAGTGGTGAAAGGAATAAATATTATTTTTAAATTTTGAATTAAATGAGTAGCTTTGCTACTTTGAAAAGGTGTGAATAACTTTAATAATAATGCATTTACATAGGTCAGATGAATGATTAACAAATAACTATACAGAAAACTGCTGTAATCTTATATACATTAATCAATATTTTGACCTATATTCATCTATGTTTTTCTTACTGATTTTATTAATGCTTTCCTGATTTGTTGAAATACAATTTACAAATAAAATTATATAAATTTAAAGTGTACAATGTGATGATTTGATATTTGTATATCCATGAAATGGTTAACAAGTTAGTTAACATAATGCATTAGTTTACTTAATCCTCACAACAATCCTAGGAGACAGTATTGATTATAATTGATATTTTACTAGTTTTTTAAAATGAGAAAGTTATTCTAAAAGTTTATTTTGTTCAGCATAGTTATAATTCACACTCAGTTCTATCCCTCAAATCAATCTTCAGATTCTCACCCCACTGAATTTTTTTTTTTTTTTGAGACAGTGTCTCGCTTTGTAGTTCAGGCTGGTTTTGAGCTCACTGTGTAGCCCAGGCAAACCTTGAACTCAGCAATCCTCCTGCCTCTGTCTCCTGAGTGTTGGGATTACAGATGTGAGCCACCATGCCTGGCATTGCAGTATGTGGTGCCAGGGATCAAATTTAGGACCTTGTGCTTACAAGGCAGATGTGGAACCATTGAGCTAAATTCCTGGCTCCTCATTGAATATTTTTTTCTGCCATGGAGAGTGGAGAGAAACTGGATCTTCAAGAAGCTTTTTTTTTTTTTTTTTTTTTTTTTTTGAGACAGGGTCTCACTTTTGTAGTTCAGGTTGGCCCTGAGCTCACTATGTAGTCCAGGCAAACCTCGAACTCAGCAATCCTCCTGCCTCTGCCTCCCGAGTGCTGGGATTACAGGCGTGAGCCACCACGCCCAGCAAGAAGCTTTCTTGATAAAACATTGGTTGAAATCTAATTCTCCAAGCTTCTAACAGGAATTCCTGGCTTTTTCACATCATTTAATACAAGTAGTGTCTAGCCCTAATGATTTAATCTTTCTTTCTTTTTTTTTTTTTTTTTGCTTTTTTGGAGACAGGGTCTTGCTTTGTAGTTCAGGCTGGCCCTGACCTCACTATGGTGCCCAGGCAAGCAGCCGCGAACTCAGCAATCCTCCCGTCTCTGCCTCCCGAGTGCTGGGATTACAGGCATGAGCCACCACGCCCAGCATTATATGTGGTAACCGGGGATTGAACTCAGGTCCTTACGCTTGCGAGGCAGGCGCCGGAACCACTGAGCTAACCCTCTGGCCCTAATCTTTCTTTTCTTTCTCAGGGGCTGTTAGCTAGTTCTATTGGGAGTTCTAGCTATAGTTCCTAAAAATTTTTTCTCGATAAATCACTGCTGTCCCATTCCTGCTCAGTCCCGAGGTTTTCCACTGTTATTCTGGTTACTCTGTGATGTTGGTTCTGAAGTTAGTATTTTCACTTTCTTTCTTGAAAGACCAGATGAACTGGAAAGATCGGGTGGTTTCTGGAAGAGGGACAACTGGATACAGGTGAGTGGAGGATTATCACAGGCAGAAAGATATACATGATTTTCTATAGGAATTTCTTAAAATGAAAGAGAATGTTATTTGAATTAAAAGGAAGTTTTTCAGAGAAAAAGTTTGAATTTTTATATAGTAGTGTCAAATGACTTCATCTCTGAGAAGAGCCAGATCTTAATACTACTCAGCAAACACTTATGCAGTGTCTACGTTTGTGCTCGTTATTGTGTGAAGCTTGCAGAAATATATGAGTAAAATATAGAAGGTCATTGTTCCCATAGACCAAATATTATGACAAATATTCATGCAGGGTCAGTCAATACACCTGAGAAGTGAGTTTTAAAATGTAGTGAAATTTGTGTCTTTTGAAGGGAGGATAATAGGATGTATCATGTGTGTTGGGGGAAGCAAAGCAACTATAGATTAGGGTACCACATCAAATGGCTCTGAGAATGTCTTGAGTGCTGAGATTTTTATATCTTGTGGAAAACAACTTTGCAAAAATCTGGTGACCAAATCTTCCAGGAAAGTACCTTCTCGTGTTCCACGGTAGAATAAGAATGAACTGGTTAGTCAGCGCGCTCCCTTTTCCTCTTAAGAGCTTCAGTTCCAGAAAATAAAATGGCAGAAGTTTCCCTATCATGAATGTGATCCATATGTCCCAGAGATATTTGATTTTTCTTTTTAACATTATTACTTTGTTCTTGTGGTTTAAAATCCTGATTTAGACATGCTAGTCACTCGCAAATTTTCCCTTTCCAAGCGCTCTGGCCTTCCTAGAGGGACTCTCAATGCCCCAGGGAGCCTGTCCTGGTCTGTGTTGCTGGGTGAGCTGCTGTCTTTGTTTCTCCTGCTGCTGAGTCATGCTTGCCTTGATGGCTCTACACTGACCTTTGCCCTGACAGAGATTAGATGTGCCTGTCTTTTGACTTAACTCTGACTCTACAGCTGCAAGCTGGAGATCTTCCAGGAATGCTACCCGATTCTACTGAACCAGAGACCCACATTGCAGCTGTCTGCTGCCGCTAGAAATGAAGAAGCTTCTTGCACTTTAGTTCGAATCCTGAAGTGCTGCAGAGTGTGCTGGACTAGACTTTTTGGTTTTGTTCTCAGCCTTCTTTTCCCCAGGGAGAGCTCCTTAGACAGAAGCTCCGTAATAATCTCACAGTGGACCTCATTGGCTGCTAACTCAGAATCTGTGCCTGGGCTTTCCTGCCCTACAAGTCTTGCTGACAGATCTGAGGCCAGACCCTACTATAAATTTTTCAAATGTCATACACTATTTTCTTGGCCCCCTTCAAAACTAATATATGGAAAAATATTGCAAGCGTTGCTTATCAGATGAATGGTTTCCCACTGTTACCTGGGTACAGGCCCCAGGGCTTAGAGGTTGGAATGCCTGCGTGAAGACCAGTGTTGTGGTATGGTTTGAAGTTCTGTCCCCAAGCTTCCTTGAATTGCTATAAGCTTATTAATGTTTTAAGGAATCCTTCTTAAATTGGAACAGTTTGTCAAATGGGCATGAGAAGAAACAGGGCAAGAAAAAAGACCATGAGATGGAAAGGACTTATTTTTGGTTCTTGGGGAAAAATATCCTTTTCTTTTTAATTGCATATAAGCAAGAAAACACAGAGTTCTGATAGTCACTCAGTCATCTTACAACCTCCTCATAATACACAAGCTGAAATTGGTGTTCTCTACTGATACTGGCTTTATTCTCATAAGTACAAATACAAATGTGAGGAAAAGTTAAAAGGATGAAACTTTCATGGAACACATTAACTGAGCACCTACATATATTAACTCATTTAATCATTCTAATAACTCTATTGTTACATAAACAAAGTATAATTTATGCAGCTGGATGTATTTAGATATACACACAGATATTGCTACATGTATGTAAAGAGGCATATATATGGATATAGGCTATATACATGTACAGATATCATAGATGTAGTTATTGGTATAGCTTTGGGTTTGGCTATTGTTATAGCTGTAAGTATTAATATAAATGTGTACCTATATAACAAATGAGATTACAGTGTTGTTGTGAAATGGCAGCTAAAAAATAAAAAATTAAAAAAAAAAGAAATGGCAGCTAAAAGTCAAAAGTAAGGACACAAATTGCTAAATACTACGTGTTTTAAGGTTGTAGTGGAGAAGTAGTTGAAGCCACAAAATTCTCTAAAAGTCTTTGAGAGGTGCCAGTTCAATGAACTTGCCCACTTACCAGGAGCACCAGACGTGAGCCAGGAGGCCTGAGGACACAGGCTGGTTTGCCCTTTCGAGAATGTTGTGTTTGTGAACTAAGGCTGTTTATTTTCACGACTAATAGTTTAACAAGCATGTTATCAACCCATCATCAGGGTGGCCAGCTACTCAGGCTGGGATGCTGTGCTGCACCATGCTTCCTTCTCACCCAAAGTTTACATTTTTAAAACTAGGTTGTGATGTACTCAAACATAGAAAAGTAAACACATATCACATTTTTGTTTTTCTATTTGTTTTATGATCTCTCTCTTTTTTTTTTTTTTTTTGAGACAGGGTCTCGCTTTGTAGTTCAGGCTGGCTCTGAGCTCACTATGTAGTCCAGGCAAGCCTCAAACTCAGCAATCCTCCTGTCTCTGCCTCCCAAGTGCTGGGATTACAGGCGTGAGCCACCACGCCCGGCGATCTCTCTTTTTTAACCTTTGAGTTATTTATGTTTCATAGCATTTATAATTTTTAAATTTTCCATTATTATTTCAAATTTGGTTACATGTGAGTGAATGAATGCAACTTATATAACATCAGTGTTATATAGATTAATAGTGTTTGCAAATAAATTATTTTTGGTACACTAATAACTTCTTTAAGAACTATAGCTCTTTTTCTCATTTTCTATTTTTTTCTGTCAAAGTTCACTTTATTTTGAGGCTCAGATATTGTATTCAAGTTTAGACATAACTTTCACAAGTTGTTTCTCATGTACAGACCCTTTTACTTCCTATTATTTCCCTTAAATTAAATTTTGTCTCATATTGCTATTGATGTTATTCTTTTTATTTATACAAAATTGATATATATATATTTTTATATTTATTGACTTTGACTTTTTATGTATTGTTTCTATGCCCCCTTTTTAAACAGCACATAAATCAACTGTACAACCATGTAGTTATAAACTTTCTTTTAAAGAAGTATTTCATACACATTAAAAATAAAACCAATATATGCTGAAGAAATATATGTAATAGAAACAATGGCTTAAAGTATGCTAAGATATAAGGGAAGTTATTGGCTTAGTTACCAGTGAAGAGAAAAGTAAGACAGATTTCAGGGTTGTAAGACTTAATGGTTCTGTTCTGTGTTGTGGCATTAGGCTAATTAGCCTTATGGAGGTAGGACAGCTGCTAAAAGTCATGCAGCACATGGTAAGTCTTTGTTTATTCCAGTGGGAGAAAAATTTCCATTTGAATATCCCAACCAAGAGTGCTAACATTTATCCTGATTGAGTTGTTTAAGTCACATGCCCAACAATACACTCGTGACTTTAGTTAAGGGAATAGAATGTTTGCTTCCTAGAGTCAACCATGATGTATGTCTGAGTTTGGGGACTTGAGGTCAGCTTATTCCAAGGTTGCATGGGGGATGGAAATGGATAGCTAAATTAAAATATGAAAGCTATTAGAAGAAAGAACAGGGTCTGAATGCTAAAAACAATCAATAATATTCTCTCCAAGGACAGCTGATGACCTCATGAGCCATGATAAATAATGAGATATATTTGAATCCTATGTAAGAAGCAGAAGAGCTTGGAAAGTGTCCCAGTTGATAAAGATGTTCAGCTTTGAAAGAAAGGTTGTACAGCTTTGATGACATTTTTATCAGTAAAGACCCTCTCCTCTCCTGGGATCGGTATTCACTTGTAGAAATCAGTTTGTGTTCAGAATGGGTTGAGGATGGGTATTTCCTTCTCATGATCCTTTGACAGAGGGGCTGACTTCACTGGGGCTGCTCAGTGATAAGGAAGATGTGCCTGCTGACAGTAGTTTAGCAGGAGAAATGACAACATTAACGATAGCTTCAATTATATTTCCCTTTCCTTTGAAATGAAGACATGTGCTGTATGAAACAGAAACCAGAAGAATATCAGTTATATGTATCTCCAAATGATGGCTAAATTCTTCTACTTGTAGTTCCCACTAGCGCTTCATTTTTTAAAAATTGGTTTTATTGGTACATTTTATGCATGCATTCTGATCACATTCAAAATTGAGAATTCGTAGCTGTACATGACAATCTTGACTCTCATTTCCCCCCTTTCTCCTGCCCTCCCTACAATCCCATCCCTTACATACATAAGCTTTGTTTCCCACTTTTTACTTTCAAATTTTTTCTTTCCCTTCATTTTCCAGCCTTTCCCTTTTCCATCTGCACAATTTTTCCCTAATTCACATTACCTGTCATACATTTTGGCATTCATTTACACCTTCAGTTTTTTCATATTACAGGAAAGATATGGTACTTACACATCTGTTTCCTATTTATTTCACTCAAGGGTATGTCCTCAAGGTACATCCATTTGAATATAAATGACTCAAATGTATCATTCTTTACGACTGAGTAATACTCCATTTATATAAAAACCACATCTTCTTCTGTTGATGGGCATTTGGTGTGTTTCCAAGATTTAGCAATCAATGAGATACTATAAACATGGGTATAGGTATTCACTCACTGTGCGATGATTCTTTTAATTCTTTCATGTATATACCAATCAGGGGGAGTAGCAGTGTCAAATGGGATCTCAAGTCCTAGTTTTTTATAGACTCTCCATAGTGGTTGTACTAGTTTATATTCCCACCAGCAGTGGAGAAGGGTTCCTCCTTCCCCACGTCCCTGCCAGCATTTGTTGTTGGTTTATTTTGAGAAAGCAGCTATTCTTTGTGGAGTGAGATGGAATCTCAGTGTTTGCACCTGCGACTCTCATATGACCAGCGATGTTGAACATTTCTTCATATGTTTCTTAGCTGGCTTTACTTCTTCATGTGAAAATTGTCTGTTCATTTCAGATTCTCATTTTTTAATTGGGTCTTTAAATTTTGGGTGATGAATTTTCTTAAGTTCTTTGTATACTCTAGATAGCAGTTCTTTGAGAAACAACTGTAAATTTTTTTCACATAGTGTATGTTGTTTTTTCACTCTGTGGGTAGTTTCTCTTGCTGTGCAGAAGCTTTTTAATAAGATGAGATCTCAGTTGTTGATTCTTTTCTAGTTTTCCCCAATTTCACTTTAAAGTTACCATTTCTTCTGTTTCTTGCCTGTCTACATTTTTTGGTTTTGTATTGCTACCTACCAGGCCACCCAAAACCTGGGAATTGTTCTAGATTTTTGCTTTTCCATGCCTTAGTCTTTGTCAAAAGAAATCTCTGTCAATTGTTTTCTAATATTTCCTAACACTGCTTTCTCTTCTATCATCATTCGGAGTACCTCCTTTCGGCATTTACATTCACATCACTCTCTTGGGCATTGCACATCTGTTCTCCACTTTGCTACTACAGCAACCATCCTGGAACACAAACTACAGCCATTGTAATTCATCTTCTCAGTATTCTTATGATTTCCTGGTGGGAGTGAAGAAATTCTTTATTATTTTAGTGACTTTTGAAAAGAAGTGTAAAGCCCTTTAGCCTGGCAGCTGGCATACGAAAGTGTTTGGTTCTGTCCTGTCTACTACTCTGAGATCTCACTATGCCTGCTTTTCTTTTTCTCTTCCTTTAGTTTAGGTCTTGGATGAATCACATCCTAAATGTGAAATGCCTCCTTCCCTTGGCCCACACTGTTTCCTTTGACAAACTCCATTTACAAAGCTCACATTTTCAATCTCCCTTATGGCTTTTCATGTTTTCAAGCTTATTTGGCATTTATTTATGCCTCTGTTTGACCTTTGTATGATTTTGACCTTTATCGCATTCTCCTGAAATTGTTTCCATATTAGTCTCCCTGATGATTCAGTCAGCCCATATTTCTGAAGCACCTTTTATATGTAAAGAACAGTTCCATGTCTTGGCCATATAAAGCACGAACACTGTATACTTGCTGCCTTTGGTCAGCAGTTAAGTAGACAGGCATTTAAATCAATAAATCTGAATGTCTCCTAGATAGTAGTATAGGTCTGTCAAATGGGTACCTGGTCAGCATAGTGAAGAGAGGAGCATTTGTACTTAAAGTTGAAGATTACTTGTCCAGCTCAGTGCTAGTCACTTAACATATATTATCTCATTTTTCCACTATCAAGTATTTATTGAACACATCTGGCTGTCTTACTCTGAACTAACTGAGGCGGTGACCAAAGCAGAATTAACTGAATTGTCATTGCATTTACACTGCAGTTGGGAAAAGGCAGGTCACTACTCATATGGTACACTAACCGTTGAATTAACTGTTGAGAATATTCAGTGGGAAGACCAGGAGACACACTCAGCATCAGACCCACATCTCAATTTCAGTAGTAATTTGGGCCTAAAAAATAGAAAAAGAACTAAATAGTATGTTCAATTAGATTTTTCTTAATACAGTATATAATTTTAATAAAGCTTAAATATATCATGGAATTATTAGTATTTTTTCAGTGTTTAATAAACATCTGTCCAATAAATGAATGAGTGAATGAATGAAGAGGGAAAGGTTTAAGCCTCACTCTGACCACTAACCAGCATGGTTTCTCATCTCACTGATGCTCAGTTCAAATGCTGAGTGAGTGTGTCTGTGTATTTATGTGACTGTACACTGGCTTAAGTGGCAACAAAAGATTAGAAAACAGGTGCCCTGCAAACCTTTTCCATTCTTGGCTATTTGTGTCTATTCTCTTCATCACTCATAACTCCTGTCATCTGGGTTGAAGATTACTGAAAGGCATTAGAGATGTATGAACTACTTACTAAAAGTCAGCTTGTTGTCTACAAAATGAAGAGTGATTTAGTTCTGGAATATCTCTAGATGTTCAATTTTAGAATCTGGCTAGACTTTTCTAACAGGGATGAGGGGAGGACAGGCGATTAATAATATGGAGTGCAGCAAAGAGGTCAGTCTTTGAAAGGGAATAATCTGGGAAGAGTGGTTTGTAAATTTAATGTCTGTAGTGTTTGTAAATACTTTTTATTGTCTCATCTAATCCCCCAAACAACTCTCCAAATACTATTCTCATTCTGTTGAGGAATTTGATGTGTACCACAGGTATTTTGTCTTTAAAAAATGTTATCAGAGATTTTTTTTAAATTTTAATTTTTACAGGTTGCAACTTTTTTTTTTTTTTTTTTTTTTTTGAGACAGGGTCTCGCTTTGTAGTTCAGGCTGGCTCTGAACTCACTATGTAGCCCAGGCAAGCCTCGAACTCAGCAATCCTCCTGTCTCTGCCTCCTGAGTGCTGAGATGACAGGCGTGAGCCACCATGCCTAGCACTGTGGTATGTGGTATTGATTGCTGGTGGGCGTGAGTCACCACGCCCAACATTGTATGTGGTTACTGGGATAGAACTCAGGACCTTGTGCTTGCGAGGCAGGCGCCAGAACCACTGAGCTAACCCTCCAGCCCTACAGGTTGCAACTTTTGTGAATCAGAAATTTGGAGAGTATTGGCTTGTTTCTTGGCGGTATCAGGGACCTTAGCTGGAAGACTTCATGCAAGGTCTGCGGTCATCCAAAGGCTCTTTCACACAAGAATCTGGCAGTTGACTGATACAGTTGAATGCTTAGGCTTTCTTTGTAGTATTTTCACATAGGTTAGTTTTCATTCTCTAAGAACATAGCAGATGGATTACAAAGGTGAGTATTAACAGCAGAGTAGAGAGAAAGAGAAAAAAGTGTGTAGGGCATGAGTGTGAAGTTTTAGAGGCAGCTTTGAACATTGTGGCAGTATTAACTTTTGCTACATTCCATTTATTGAATGACTATGAGAAATACCCAGTTTCAAGGAGAGCGGAAATTGATTTTTCTTAATGGAAGATTGACAAGGTTGGAAGAGAAACTCTGCTGAGACCACTTTTAGAAATTATAGTTTACCACACAGAAGCTCAGGGAGGTAAGTAACTCTCCTATCAAAGAGCTTGTAAGTGCAACAGTCTTGACCAGAACTCAAACCTACTTGTCTCTAACTACTCGTACTTGCCTCTTGATCTCCCAGCACAATAGAATTTTGTGGAATCAATAAAAATTCAAAAGAACAATTGAAAAACAAGCAAGGACAGTTATGTGAACGACTATAATTCAGAGTTTAAACTATGAGAGAAGACATTTTGTGCTTAAAGTTTACAAATTATTTATACAAGAGTCTTCCCTTTTCTCTGCACCTTTCTAATAATAGCAGCTACTCATATTTTATTTAAATAACATTATTAGTGCACATATTTAAATACTGAACCACCTCTACCAACAATACAGTCTAGCTGCTTTGTCATCTAATTTAGTTCATCTCTCTAATGTGAAAATACTTAGAAAACTTGGCTCATCTTGGTGAAATGAGTCTGATCTCATACCGGCATAAAATGGAGTGATAGTCTAATACAACTGAACTGTTCTAAGTCACACGGATTGTAGGATGGTGAAGGTCAGATTAGGTAACTAGCAAAAGTGCTTTAAAATAGAAAATACCTAATGTGTTCTTTAATTAGTATCGCAGGAGTGGATTTAGTTTTGGAGCTTTTATAGATCTAAGAAGATGACTTGGAGATATTTATGTCTTAGTTTTTGACCCATTGCGTAACCTGGACTTTTAGGAAGAAAATATCATAAACAATTCTTTAGTAAACAATTACCCTGAAATATTTCTCAACGTGCATATTTTGATATTCCTACTTTTTTTTTGTTTGTTTGTTTGAGACTGGGTCTCGCTTTGTAGTTCAGGCTGGCCCTGAGCTCATATGTAGCCCAGGCAAGCCTCGAACTCAACAATCCTCCTGCCTCTGGGATTACAGGTGTGAGCCATCATGCCCAGCACTGTGGAATGTGGTATTGATGGCTGGTGGGCGTGAGTTACCACACCCAGCATTGTATGTGGTTACTGGGATTGAACTCAGGGCCTTGCCCTTGCGAGGCAGGTGCTGGAACAACTGAGCTAAATCTCCGGTCAAATACTCCTGTTTTTATTGCAACTGTAAGAAATGCTGCAGTAGCATAATTATATATAACAAGAATTTCTACAGAATGGATTTCTAAAAGTTAATTACTGAGTACAAAGATAGGTTTGCTTACATATTTGTAAATACTGGAAAATTATGCCAAAGTGACTGCATGGACAGTATTTCTTCACATCCTTATTAATGCTGACTTTAATTGACTTGATTCTTCAAGTAGCATAGTAAAGAATTCCATGCCAATGCAAGATTATGGACTGACATCTGTTTCAAAATTCTCACTCTATTCCTCCTGTCCTGTATTTGCAGAAGTCGTGAATGCACTGTCAGTGTGTGTGTTTCCTTGAGTCTTGTCAAGACTGGGAATGATTCTTCTGGCCATACAGATCTGCTGGCTCCAAGTCACTTTTGTCTGGACTTAAGAAAATGAATGTGCTGTGGCATTTTTTGTCTTGTCAGCTGAAGACTGGATTGCATGCAAGGTCCTTCCCCAGAGAATTTCCCTTTATCTTTGGAGCTGTCTTCTGGTTCGTTGTGTGGTAACATATTATTTGATAATGCTCAGATCTGCTGTGCTTTTATAATAAACTTTACTTTCATCTCTTAAAAGTCATTATGTGGCTCTTCTCTATACATGAAGTTCTGAATCTCAAATTTCTGTGCCCACCATGTAGCTATATGTAGCTCCTTGCTGTTACAGTTACCTGCCCATTTTCTGCCTTGTATTCTTCATCCATACAATACAGGCAGTAGAAACACCCTTTCTGAGTTGTTGGAAAGAGTAAATGAGATAATTATACCTGTAAACTGCTTGATGCAGTTCATTCTAGTTAAATTTTTCTTTCCTTCATTATATCTTTATTTAAACACATTGTTTATTAAACTATAAACCCTATTTTGACCCTTATAGACCACTTTTTTAAAAAAATCCTTCTAGCCAGGCATGGTGGCTCATGCCTGTAATCCCAGCACTCAGGAGGCAGAGACAGGAGAATTGCTGGTTTAAAGGCTTTCCCAGGCTACATAGTGAGCTCAGGGCCAGCCTGAACTACAAAGCAAGACCCTGCCTCAAAAAAAAAAATCCTTCTGATTATTAAGTTTTGAGAAGACAGCATTTCTGCTGAAATTATTTCAGAGAATACATTTTGATATTGTTGACTTTAAACATCCACACATCTATTATGGTAAGTTTTTGTAATTTCTTTTGGATTGCTCTTTTTGGTTGTTTGATAATAATCATTATATTTCTTGATATATTTGGATCTTACAAAATGTATTTTAATAATGCTGTATTTTACTGATCATGAATACAAACTGTAGTTATCTGATTTCCACAGAAGATGCATTGCTTTAAAATAATACTCCCAATAGCTAGTTTCTATCTGTTAATAATTTTCTTTCAAAAAAAAAGATAGACAGCATCAAAATTTCACAATTATATTAAAATTATTGACTGCTTGTATAGAAGTTACTTGGGCTGCATAAAACTGTTTAGTTTGTAATGAGTTTTAGAAGAAATGAAGAAAATGTAGGTATGAGAAAATGAAATATGTCTTTTAATTGAAAACACTTTGATTGTTTTTTCCAATCTAAATCAAATTATTATGGCAATGGCTGCAGGCAGTTGGAAAGAGGAATTATTCTCTGGAAATAATGACCTCATTATATACATTTAAAATTAGAAGTTAATAACAGTCTTTAGTTTTCCTTCTGCTGAAATAATCTGAGTGAAAATATTCTTATTATTTATATGAAAAAGTTAATATTTTTCTCAAAGTTATATATAAGCATTAGAGGACAGGTGTCTGATTATTTACTGAAATTTTTATTTGGGGTACCTAAAATATAATCTACCTATGCAAAGGAAGTGAAATTGTATAGAGAGATACATATATATGTATCTGTCTATATGAAAATATTTGTAACTTTCAAAATCTATTTATGCAGGATTTTCAAGAAATGACTTTACAAATGTTCAACTTTTAATATAATTTAAATTTAATAATAATATAATTTGATATATTAAAACTGATATAATTTAAATTTTCAAAAATGTGATTTATGTTTTATATTATGTACTATTACAAATCCTAGTACATGGGAAAAATGACAAAGCAAAACATTACATTGGATATAGAATGTCTATATTGGATATAGATATTTATACTTGTAAAAGAAATGCATGCTACCATATGCCATGTAAAAAAGTTATTTTCAGATATATATATATCTATCTCTCTCTATATAGATATATGTATCTCCAGACTCTCCAGACATTCAGATATACTCTCCAGACTCTCCAGGACTCTCCAGACATTCAGACATACATTTTAGTAATGTAAAATAATGGGCAATTCCACCCTCAAGAGCAAATGCTAATTGTCCAAATCCAAATGTCAGAAATAATTACTAAAGATTTCAGTCATTTTTCATTTCCCATTTACTGATACATGGACCATGTAAATCATTCTTCAAGTATAGCTTTAACTCCTACAATCTTGTCTCAATTACGATTTGTACACTTAGGAAACTGGGACATTTGCTAAAAGAATGTAATGAGACTTACCCGCCTGTCCACGTATGTATCTATCTAGTTAAAATACCCATTGAACTAGCAGGTCAACCTCTGCATCTCTCACCAGTCTGCCCGTACATCAGACCGTACATGCCCCTGTTCCTTCTTCTGAACACAGCTCTCTCTCTCTCCACCTCAGCTATGCTTCTTTCTCATTTTTGTATAAAATTCAACAGGTTGAATTTTTAAAATAGGGGGATTTGAAATTCAGCATCATAGAATCATATTGCATTTTGTCCTCTGGATAGTTATAATTGCTTCTTATTTTGAGACAAAATTACCTAGTTCTACCCATTGGGCCCCATTCCCCTAGGAAGCAGCACACCTGATATTTCCTGCAACACTGATCTTGTTTCCTAGCCTTGCTTAATTTAAACTCACTCCTTTCCTGTGAGATTTCACATTCTACTTTTTTTTTTTTTTTTGAGACAGGGTCTCGCTTTGTAGTTCAGGCTGGCCCTGAGCTCACTGTGTAGTCCAGGCAATCCTCGAACTCAGCAATCCTCCTGCCTCTGCCTCCTGAGTGCTGGGATTACAGGCATGAACCACCATGCCCAACACTGTGGTGTGTGGTAGTGATTGCTGGTAGGCATGAGTCACCATGCCTGGCATTGTGGTATGTGGTACCGGGGATGGGACTCGGGACCTTGTGCTTGCCAGGCAGACACCAGCACCACTGAGCTACATCGCTGGCCCTGAGGTTTTGTTTTACAGACACATCTCTAAACAAAAAGCACTCATGCATACAAATATATGTGTGCACACCCTCTGCCTGGTTATTTTTTTCTGTATTCCGATTGTCAGTCTCATTCTCTACAAGTCTTATTTGCAAACAATTTCTAAAACTGGCACAGATGTTCATACCACTGTGCACAGCAGAGGAACAAAATGAATTTGAGACGACAAATCAGTGTGATTAAAGCAACCTCATCAGTCTGATTCTCATCCCTTCTGCATGCCACTCTCACGCATAAGACTGGTGAAGAAAAGCCTTACTTGAATCAATTTCTCCAGCCTTTCACCAGCTCTCCACTGACGTGTGAAGGACAACCCCTGTCCTATGCGTAATAGACCTTTTAATCCATCTCATCAACACTCATTTTTTTTAATCAACCCTTTTTCTCTTTGCAGTACTGAGAATTGAACCCAGGGCTCCGCACATGCTAGGCAAGCTATGCCCTCATCCCTTCATCGAAAACTTGGGCAGGACCCACCTGTTTATTGCCCGCTGGTAGGCAAGGCTTTGTAGGTGGGCCGTGCTGCTTGTGTTTGGTCTTTGCTCTGTTTCCTTCTCACTGTGCACTTTGAGGAAATTAATCAAATTTAGTGGATTTAACTAAAAAAGTGAACCTTATTAATCTAGCTTGTGGTACTATTAAAAGAAATAAAAGTGCTAATCCATATCAAAATGCAGAACTGTGCAGAAAAACATGGTTAAAAATTCAGTATAAATCAGCAAAATTAGGGCAAGCATGCCTGGAGGGTTTTTTTTTCCCATGTACTGCTTCTTTCCTTATAAATTATTACTTTTTTCTCTCTTTGTTTAAGCCCCCCTTTTGTTCAGGACACATTTGGATCTAATCTTCATCTTTCAATGACATCTCTCCTAAGCTTGTATTTCTTCATTTTCTTTTTGCTGTTTTGGTGTCACTGATACTATGGTCAGGCAGAGTGACAGTGAGAGTGAGGACCCCTGAAAATTCTACTGGGATCACAGATGCAGATGGGGACTGACTTGGGCAAAGGGACAGATGGTTACCCCATACATAATGCAGCCTTAAGTTATCAAATCTGACACTATCAAATGAAAGCAAACGCTGTCTTTGTATACAAATTTCTGTGGCAAATCTCCCATCAACTAAATTGCTAGGAAATGAGGATCATTAAAATGAACCTCAGCTGGCTCTGGCTGTTCCCCGCACGCTGTTCTCATGTGCACAGGCACAGACCCTCTGTTTGGGGGAACTGTTCTCCCTGTAACATTCCTAGGTGTGCTTGGGATTTGCTTAATTAGCCACTTGAGACCATGTGAACCCTTGCTTAGTCTTTATTGGAGCACTGTAGATTCAAGAAGTTCGTGCCAGAGAATTCCCAGCAGCCCTACTCAGTGTGCGCATGTCTGTAACCACTTTCTGGCCAATTCTTTAGCTTGCTTTTAGACATTCCACTCTGATCAGGGATGGTTCAAACTCTGCCACCACTGGACTCATTTTACAGTGTTCAGGCCTCTTCATGCGTCTCTCAGAGCAGGAAAAGTCAACTGTCCTCTATACCCATGTCCTCCCTTCCTATTTTTCAGTTTAACCTTTCAAAAGAACAATTATTGACTTTAGGAAACTTGCTTTTTCTTTTTCTGAGAAAACTCTCCCGTTCCTTAAGGATGTGGTCTATTTCTTTGTCCTTGATAGGGCAATGAGAAGAGCCTAATATCACTATACTTCCCTTCGCATGAGTATTTAGACTTGTTAGCCATCATATTGTTATATGGCATGTTCCTCTTCATCATGTTACTGTGTTTGGCATCCTCAACTAGACTGTGTATTACCTGGGAGCGCTGTTTACTTTTCTTAGCAAGTTTTCTGATACTGAGAACATCTTTAATAAAATCTTCTGTGGTCGATGAGTGTGAAGTGGTCATACCAAACATTCTTTGTTTACTCAATGACCATTCCTTCCTCAAATATTGTTTCCTCATTTTAAAACAGTAGCTTGTTGTAGAATCTGCCAAGAATCTCTGAGTTCTCCTCACAGAACTTTGCAGTAAATTGCCCTACTCAATATATTCTCCTTTGTGGCCCATACTGTTTACATTGTGACATAGCTTTCTCTTGGGACAAGTCGACCTTATATTGTTGGCCATGGGCACAGGCTGGCTTAAATCTCCATGAAAAGAGGACTTGTTGGGAAAGCGAATCCATAAGATATTTGCCACAAAAATGTCCACACTGGTGCTAGGCTCACCATGGTGATTTGTGTTAGGAAAGTTTTCCCCACTCCCAAACAATATTTTTCTCTTCACATATCTGTCAGTATAACTTCTATGGGCTGTACTGGCAACTTTTCAGTTGTTTAACACAGTAATACTTTTTGCAAGTATAAATTTTCATCCTTCAATGCAAATAATTTTCACATAATAATATATCTTTGTCAGTGAACACTTCTGGCGTATGCTCTGGAGATATTGAACATGACACCAAGTAGAGAAGGTCTCACTCTTTTATGAATACAACTTATCTATCATTTGTACTGACCTGGTGTCAGCAGCTCTTTTACCAGACACTGTCATCAGCACTTACAGTTAACTTTACAGATATACTCACATTTTGGCCTTCTAAACACAGAAGACAAAGGCAAAGAAATATAAATGGTAGGGAGGTTAAAATAATAAATCATAATGAAAAATGAATCATTATGAAAAATATTATTATTTAAAACTGTACTTTGTAGTTCAGGTTGGCCCTGAATTCACTATGTATCCCAGGCAAGTCTTGAACTCAGCAATCCTCCTGCCCCTGCCTCCTGGGTGCTGGGATTACAGGTGTGAGCCACCATGCCCAGCATTATGGTATATGATACAGATTGCTGGTAGGTGTGAGCCACCATACCTGGTATTGCTGTATGTAGTTACCGGGGATCGAACCAGGGACCTTGTTTTTGCCAGGCAGGTGCCAGAACCACTGAGCTAAATCTCCAGCCCTAAAAATGTTTTTGATAAATATTTTGATGTTTCAATGGTAAGAAACTATTATTTACATTATTTTTCTTATTGTTATATAGTTTTAATTCTTTGCATTTTTGCTGTGCACTAAAGTTTCTAGTTTTTTTTTAATTGAATTCTTTATTGGTACAATTTATATACATCTCAAAATCACATATAACATTGGGAAATTTGTACCAGTATATGCCACAAGTTAATTCTCATTTTTACCCATATCCCTACCCACTCCCCCCTCCTCCCCCCTTATACATGCTCTTTTATTTTCTTTCTGTATCATATTTATTCCTTCCCCTCA
>PVIC010036383.1:0-18605 GCA_004025085.1 Thryonomys swinderianus
AAGATTATATCTTAGAGTGTAAAGAGTTTGAGACATTCACAGTTAAAAATGTTGGCTTCCCAGGGAGACATCAGAAGATTCAGGAAAACCAGATTGAGAAAATCCCCACTTTATGTTTTTCTATTAATGCTATATCATTAAGACAGGACTGTTCCACCAACAAACTTTTAGCTTAGAAATTAGCATAAAAAGCAGAGAAAGGGGGTTAATCAGCTTTTAGACATGAGTGAAAATGGACTAGCATTTTCCTGGTACTCCTTTGGGGTCTGTGCAGGGGGTGCCCTTGTCTGTTCTCTTTGAGCTGATGTGTGTCTCAACAGAGGGTATCTATAATCAAAGGTGACAGCTTCACTGAGAAAAGAAGGACTGGTAATTGGGTAAACATTTGTGAAAAATCATATTTTTGAAGATACCTTTCTTAAAAATGTTTTGCTGGGTCAGCATGATGATTTTTTGACATGAAATTCTATGGGACTGTATAATAAACCCATTTACAATACCAAAATCTTTTAACAATTTCTGTAGAAATATGGTCTTGGAATATGACGAGTTTCTCTCTTTGCCTCTGGCAGAATCATATATAAAGAAGTACAGAGGAGTTGAAGTTGTAAAGAGGTTTTCCTCATTCTGGGAACAAACTTTTTCACATTCAGAGTTGTCTGGAAACAGGATAGGCTGTCTCAGGGAAACGTGAGTGCCTCATCTTTGGGGCCATTCAAGCAAAGGATTAACAAGTACATCATCATGATATCCTGCAGAGAGGGCACCCACAGTGAGCATTTATTGAGCACATTCAGTGTGCCAGCCATTGTTCTTTGCATGTTAATGCATAAAATCATCTCTAAAAGCTTGTGAGACTGGGTGTATTATTTTTTGTAGTTGTCCCATTTTATGGATCCTAAATGGGTTGTTTTGGGTCAGGCTCTATAGTCAACAGTCTGGTTGTAGTACCAGAAATAGAAGACAAGCCACAAATATAATTTAGAAATCTACCTTTACATTTTCAGATAGTCACATCAAAGAAGGAAAAAAAAACCCATCAAAACTAATGTTAATAATATATCTTATTAACCCTGTGTTAATAAGAATTTTTCATTTTGACAAGAATTGATTACAAAAGAATTATAATATGGTGCTTTAGAACTTTGATGTACTAAGGGTTAACATCTAGTCTCTATTTTATCCTTACAAGACTATTTCTGTTCAGAAAGCCACATTTCAAGTGCTTAGTGACCCCATGTGGCTGATGATTACTATGCTGGATGTGCCTAGAACTGTGTTATGAGCATTTTCACTTTTCCTGCCTGTTGACTGCTGGGTTTCCTTGAAATGCATGTACCATCAGTCTTGTACTTGGGGCCATTTATATACTTACAAAATTTGCTCTTAGATGAAGTCAGTGCAAATAACCTTTTCTTTTCTTTTCTTTTTCTTTTTTAGCAATTCTAAAACTCTTCCAAACTAAACTCAGTGATATATTTACCTTCAAAATTAAGAAAGGTAGATTTTTTTTTTTGCATTTCATCTGTAAAAAACTAAAACACTTATGCCTTTCATTGGTGAGAGGCTTGCTTCCTCCTGACAACTACACATACACATTACAGAATCACCCAATCACCTTGCCTTTCTCATTTCCATTTTAAGCACTCTCCATGTCCTTGTCTTTTACTTGTTGTTTTTTCTGGGATCACTAAATTATATGTGTAGCATGTAAAGAGGGCATAATTTAGGATCTGCTTATCTCCAGAAAGCGTGGGAAGGAAAAATGTTAAATGTAACATTAAGCCTAACCAATTTTTCTAATTTACACCTAATTGTATTCTTAGCCCTCTATTACTATGTTCTTTATATGATTACTGCAGCTGGAAATGATGAAGGTGACATTTCTGATCAAATTGTAGTAATTTTTTGGTGGGATTGATTCATTGCTTGGCAGGATCTGAAGGGCTTCTTTCAAGTTGCATTTCTGACAGTAACCAGCCCTCTGAGCTATGACATGGTTCAATTGAAAAAACAGAATGTGGCATGTATTTCATTGTATGGAACATATATAAAAAAAGTCCTATTTCCTTTGTAACTACACTCTGTACTTGGCTCCCCATAATAGTGTGAAACATTTTAACAATTCTGTCTCCTTCTGTGGGGCAGTGTATTACACAGGTAACTTAAAACTGATGTCTGTTGCTTCTTAAAAGAGGCATAATAAGAACAAGACTCATGTTAGAAAAAACTTAACCTCAGAAGGAGGACTCTCCTTGTGGAGATGGACTCCAAGAATGTATCATCTAATATTATGTGCATGATTATTAAATGTCTCATTTGAATTATAGAATTGGTAGAATTAAAACAATGCTTATGGGCATATTATATTCCCAGTGGAGCACTTCTTTTATTTTCTGTTTTTTTTTAAAAGAATAATGAACATTTTCATGCAGCAAGAAAAACTGTAATACAGTGCAAAATGTGTTTGTAAACATTCAGAGATTATTTCTTGAGCATCTGCTGAGTCCATGGTACACAGGGGATGAAAGCAAACATAAGATGCCAGCTCAGTTTACAGGAATTTATATTCTATGTAGGAGATTGACATGCACATTCCATGTACTTAAAGCAAACCAAATTATATTTATATGTATATCCCACTTATTAATTATGAGCTTTGTAACAACAGGCAGTGGACCTTTCCCTTACTTGCATCCTTATTACCTTGCAGAAAGTAATTGGAAAATAGGTATGTGTTGGATTAAATGGAAAAGATAGGTTAATTTTATTTATATATGTATATTAAAATATAGATACAATGCCACATTCATAATGGGACCATCTGTATAAAATTTGCATTTAAAAAATAAAGATGAAAAAGTTTAGTCTAAAACTTTTTCTACTCCTCCAATTAGATAAACTCTTTTGACTCCAACAACTCAGCTGCACTTGAATACTGTGTTCACTCAGGAAAAAAGGGAGTATGGATCTCTTTTTTCAGTATGCCTAGGTCATTCAGGACTTTAAACTCACACATTCTGTGTGCGTATTTTATCCTTTATTCACAAGATGAGCACTTTGTTGTCAAGGGATACTAAGTAAGTTTTCAGAAATATTTCTATGGGAGGTGGAGAATGGAGTAAACGTGTGAAGAGTGTGAGAGGGTGGATTCCACATCCAGCACTGGAAAAAAAATAACTGTCCATATATGCCTGCATGAGGCTCCTGAAGTCTGGCAAAGAATGCAGTGTTAATGCCAGGACAATCATTTAATATTTATTAGCAAATGGAACCAGCTCAGACATTAGTAAGTCTATGTAACCTACAGTGCTCAGGCCCTCTTTGAATATTCTGTCAAGTGTAGAGAAGCTGTTGCATTGCTAGTTTGGCTATGTGAGCTGATTATAAAAGTGGATATGAGCAATGAAGATGTCAGATCATTGAGAAGTTGTTTCTGTAGTATTTTACATGGAAAGAATTTCATGTACCTTGGTAGATTAAATTCCTATTTTTGGGTTCCTGTTCTTGAGTTCCTCTGGGAAAACAAAGCCAGTGGTTTTGTATGTCTTGCTCATAGTGCATCATGTATTATGCATGAACTAATTGTATTATATAGTGATAACCCCAATTGGCCACACACATAAGAAATTTTCAAATGATTTGCCTGTAAATAGTAAGACACAATTGTTTCCAAGATGAAAATTGCATCTGAAAGGTTTTCTAGGCGAAGAGATCCAGCATAGGAATAAAACAAATGGGGAATCTGTCTATCTGTTGGTTTTTGTCACAATTTTCTTAACATAATTTCTGAGGCTGGCTATATATGCAATTCTTTAAGACTGGTTATTGGTATTCTCTTCACTATAAAATCTTATTGCATATTATGTTTGAGGCTGATGGCTTAAGAAATCTATTTAAGATTCATTAAAAAACAACAGTAATAACACTTTTTTGCAGCCTGGCCATGCAAGTAGAATGGTTTATCCTTGGTTTACTGGTCTGCATAAAACTTGACAGCATTCTCAAATTCTATGTTTTGAAATCTCATGATGCTTACAGTCTAAATAAAGTAAGACCCAAATCCTTATAATCCAAGATAAACAATTTTGTCCTGGCATGTGTCAGTGTGTGGCGAGTAAATGTACACAGGGATAGAATTATACATTGATTTGGCAATAAGGTTGGGAAGCACAGACATTTGGTAATTCCTGCAAGATAAAAGCACCTGAAATAGCAAAGTAGTCTTTCAGCCCCAACTGAAAGCCTAAGTGCTCAAAATACTATGAGATCATTTATGCTGTTAATCCATAGGAAATGAAAATAGATGTAAATTTAGACACATATGTAAGCACATACACATGTACACACAGGTACACACATACACATACAAGCGCAAATGTGCAATTATTTGTAAGATAAAGAAAGTGAATTCATGGTGAGAAACAAATGGGAAAGGCAGGCAGATCATTCAGCTGATGGCAAAAAAGCATTCTTAGTTCTTGGGATCAGACATGTTCAGGAATATCTAACTGAAACGAACAAATGAGATGACTAGAATGGGAAGAAGGAAAGAAAGCATACTGCTCTAGAGACTTAGGTAGTTTCAAAGATGGAAGAAATCTATATAACCCAGTATGATTATGCATTTTCTTGGCTTTAGATGTACTTTTATAAACAAGAACAATACAAATGGGAGAGGAACAGCAGGTGATGTCAATGATGTTAATGCTACTTGTATGTCAGAAGTATATACCTGATGCAGGTGAGTCCAGGGAAAGCTCTTCCTCATCACCTTTCTCATTACCTATCTCTTGTCCTCTTTTCCAATTGGAGCTTGTGAAACTAGTAGAATTTGCCCAGTGTCTCCACTTTGCTCTCTTGCTTCAAACCACCCAGTCTGGAGTTTGCTCCCGCTGCTCCAGCTGAAACAGTTCTTGCCAAAGTTACAAATTGCTTCCTAGTTATCAAATCCAGTGGACTTTTTCCAGTCTCTATTTATTATGATGATTAAAAGAAGAATCTTAGTATATTAGAGGAACCGAGTGTGGATTGGCAAAGTCCCCATGATCCTGCCATTTTGATTATTTCTCTATGGCTGCCAAAATACTACTGAATATTTACACAAGAAAAATGAGTAATTTTGAAGTATGAGTAAACTGAGAATGATTGAAATGTAGGATACTCTGCCAAATTAAAAAAATAGCTCTAAACTGATATACTGACCTTTGCAAATTGAGCAACAACATGGGGTAGAAAAGGAAAATTTAATGGTAATTTAGTGGTAAAAATACAACACTGTTTTCTCCTATTAACCCTGTTTGGGAAATTTGGCAGGTACAGGAGAGACATGCTCCTTCTCCAGAGGACTTTGAAGCCAAAAGGAGCAAACATGTAAAGGAATGCATACATGTAAATGTGAGCCCACTCACAGCTGCCCTTATGAGAACGCAGTGCTTATTGATCCAGACTGTGGAGAGAATGGAGGGCATGCTGGTAGAATATTCTGGTTGACAGGATTGCCACTGAAATCATGTTTCCAAGGACACCTGCAATTCCGTTTGAAACGTTCTACATTTCTTTGCTTATATCCTCCTCAGGTTGCCAGCTTTATCTGTCTTTGCTTTGCTTTCCTGCAAAGAATCTGTCTTTAGATCTGTACACTGCACACGCTATCATTCAGAATCTTACACTCAGAAGTCTTGTACTTAGTTTTCTATCATTTTCTACTATGGTCTCCTTCTGTAGCTCTCCAGGGGCAGTTGCATTTGACCTTGGAACATATTCTTGTGTTCTTCCTGACTCATTGCAAACGTTAGTGCCTCTCTGGCTTGACTCTCTCTCTTTCTGAAGCAGTCCTGAAGGGCTGAGCTGGGTGCCTATTCCCCTCACGCCCTGATCCACAAGGAAAGTAGTCTGCCCTTCACAGCCTTCACCACTGACTTGTGAATATCATGCCCAGGAATTCACCCAAGAGAAAAGGCGAGCGAGGGGCTATACAATTACAGGAGAAATGTTTTGGTGAACTTTTAATAATTAAAAAAACCATCTGTCCCTAAATAATAATTGCTGCAGGAGTTCTCCAATTAAATTCTTAGATACTTGGATACACACTGTGGTTTATTCCAGATTTACTTTTTCCAAGTCTTTTTTATTTTATTTGAAACTGTCACTAAGAAATTTCAAGAGATGGAGAGATTGAAATAGAGAAATGCTAAGTCATTTCTTTTAAAAGAGAAAAGGTACAGTAATATCACTAACCATTAGAAACAGACAGTTATTAAACACCTGCTCTGTGATTTTACATCAGTTCTAAGGTTTGGGAGGAATTCTGAGTGCCCAGACACTCTGCAGGGAGATTTAGCTAGAGAAAAAGAATGCATCAGCTCATTTTTAAGAGAGACTAAGTACGTCAAAATCATCCCCAAGTACCTTTTCAAATCCAACAAGTCAAGCAAAACTGTGGTTAATGATATACTTGTGTTTATCATAGCTGGCATTAAGTAAAATTTATAACACTTTAGAGTTTACATTATAGTTTTATTTTTGTGCTGTGTGCACACTTGAGTACCTTGGATCCCACTGTATGATTTCTATATTATTATTATTTCTTTTGGGGGGGCATTTAGATTATGTTAAATGACTACTAGAGTTTCTTGCCCTTTTTGTTTGTTTTGTGAAATGTTATCAACTGTGTGTGTGTGTGTGTGTGTGTGTGTGCATCTGTGTGTATAACCTTAATTAAGTCCTTCATCAGTAAAATATCTCCTAATTATAATTTATAATGTTTTTCCCTTGGGAAACATAATTCAATTTATTACCTAGTTTTTCATCACATATTAGAAGAGAAAGAAAAGTGTACTCCTTGGTAGGAGGTATTAGCATAAATATTGTTATGTTGCAGCTTAATTTATCTTCTAGCTTGACTTTTCATATGAGTATAGTACTGCTTTAAAATCCCAAATATTATATGTGGATTCTCCCCTTTATGCTGAGTATTATACTGTTTATATAGTAGGAGTTAACTTAAGCATTTGTTAAATGAATCATATTAGAGTAAGAAAAAAATCTTGGAGACTTCATTGAATGTAGGTTAATCTTACTTTGATAATTTAGAGTTCCTTTAGGAACTTGGAGTATTCCCAGAAACACTAAGAAAATCAATTACCATTGAATGAGACTATAAATTCTGTTTATTTAAGTTTTCTGGGGTTTTAGACAAATACTAAATGGGATTTACTATAAATAGGAATAGATAAGTACACCAATTCAGTCTCCAACAAATTTATGAGAGAAAGAAAAGAGTGCAATTATTGACACAAATAGGTCTATCCTACAGAGGAGTTGATGTTAAGCCTGCTAGAAAAGGTCATGTGCTCAGAATATAACATGCAGAATTATGGATTTTTAAAAAGTCTGATATGAGTCTAGATAAAATAAAAAGGCCAGAGTTGAAACGGGTGGACCAGGACCACAGATTTGTTGTCCATCACAGATATGGTCATTTTTGGGGATGTGTACACATGTGTTTGTTAGTTCATTTTGTGCTACTATAATAGAAAACCTGAAACTGGGTTATTTATGAAGAACAGAACTTTCTTCTCTAACAGTTCTATAAGAAGTGTAGGGTCAAAGCACTGGTAGGTTCACTTTCTGTTTTGAGATGGTAGCTCACTGCTCTATGCTCCAGAGAGGAGGTACATGGTGTCCTCACATGCCCAAAGAGTTGACAAACAGTTTTATATTGGCATTAACCCTTTCATGATCTGCACACTTCTGTTAAGCCCTATTTCCCATACTATTTCTTGGGAATTGCTTCCAATATATAAATTTTTAGAGATTAAAAAACATTCAAATCATAGTTTCTCAATTGTTCTCTTGCAATAAAAATACCATGGTGATTGATAATTAACAGAAATTTACCTCACATTATAGTCTAAAGGTGCATCCATTTTCCTACAAATGACTCAGGTTTATCCTTCTTTATGACAGATTAGTAGTCCATTGTATACAAATACCACATTTACTTAACCCATTCATTTATTAATGGACATGTAAGCCACTTCCAAGATTATGAGTTGTGATGCCTAGGTATGCATGTATCATTGTAAATGTCATTAACTCTTTTGGGAAGATACCTAGGAGAGTAGCTGGAATTTCTGTTTTTAGTTTTCTGAGGAATCTATGTGATTTCCACAATGTTAAGTGGAATAAATCCATAACAGAAGCTGTTTTCATGACTCAACCATCTTTCCAAAAGACTTCAAATACCATCGCATTGTGAATTAGCATCCCAATGTATGGATTTTGCAGAAGAGCCAGGCTAATCTTCTCAGTATCATCCCAATTTTAGTAAGTGTGCTGGTGAAGTGAGCAACCAACCTATGGATTTGGGGATCTCATGCACTCAGACCACCTCATGTTTCCTGCTATAATAAAGGAGTTGAAGTAGTAGGCAGAGGAGGGTAGTCTTTGTGAAGGTAAACACTGTTGCCACTGCTGGATGTGAAGCATTTGGAGGTACAGAGAAAGGGAGGGGTAAGATGCTTCATTAAATATGTGCGTGGAAGAAGCAATATTTCAGAATTACTATATGATTTTTTATGACGTGATTTGAAATCTAGATGTGTAACTGGATTAATAGATTTTATAAATAGGTGTTTTCTTTTTTATATTTTAAATTGATTTTATTGGTACATTTTATATACATTTTATTTTTAAATTGAATTCTTTATTGGTATATTCCATATATAGCTCACAATCATAAACAACATTGGAGAATTTGTACCAGTGCATGACACAAGTTAATTCTCATTTTTACCCACATCCCTACCCACCCACCCCACCTACCCCCTATATACATGCTCTTTTATTTTCTTTCAGAATCATTTATTCCTTCCCCTCATTACGTCCCCACACCAATTTCCTATAAATAGGTATTTTCAATGTTATAACATCAAAAGTATGTGTGTGTATATATGAGTGGGTATTCAAATTGGCTCAAAACAAATATTTTGCATTTTTATCATTGGAAGAATAGAGTCTTATGTTATACTGTCAGCCCTTTGTATCCATGGGTTTCATATCTTTGGATTCAGCCAAATTGGGCTGAAAAATATTTAAAAATATTGCATCTGTATTCAGTGTGTACAGACTGGTTTTGGTCATTATTCCCTAAACAATACAGTATAACAGCCATTCACATACTAAGTCATCTAGAAATGCTTTGAAGTATAGAGGATATACACAGGTTATTTGCAGATACTTGATGTTTTCCATAAGAAACTTAAGCACCCTGGATTTTGGTAACTCCAGGTGTCCTAGAACCAGTCCCTCATAGATACTAGATACTGAATGGTGAGTGCTTTTGGCTGTTTACCACTCACTTTGAAGATTTGTTAGATACCTGGCTCCTTCCTTCTGGTCTATTGTAGTCCCTTCTCTCCAGCTCCTGGCTATGCCTGCAGCATTCCGAGCTCTTCCTTCACCAATCTCTTTGTCTCGTTCTGCAGCCTCCTAACTCTGGTCTCTGTCTAGTGCTGTGTCCCTCTGCACTGCTCCTGCTCCCCAGGAGAGTAGCACCTGCTCTCTTACCTAGTGTAAGTACCATGGCCCTTTCCATCATAGTGTAGTTTTTCTGTAAGAAAAACTGTCGTGCCATGCTGAATCACACCATAAAAGTTCACAGGGCTTGTGGGAAAAGAAAGTAGGGGCACGAAATTCAAAAAAAGCCTCAGTGACCCATTAAGTAAAAGATAAGAAACTGATTCAAAATGATAGTGTGGTTTTGCACATGTCAAATAGTTGGAAATGCCCACATATTTCAAGGGTGTGGTATAAAGTTCACCTTGGAATGAGGTTCAGAAAAGCTGCTGCTTGTGAGTTTGAAGAAGGTGGAAATAAATTTGAGACAGTTGGAAAGTTGTAGAAAATTCTAACACAAGATGGATGTGGCTTGAGGTGAATGAGGGTATTTGTATGTTATTACCTGGCTTTCTGATGAGTACGGAGTTTTGCATGTTCACATAGAATTCCTCACAGATGAAATTGTGGGATAAGCACACAAAATTATGTGTCCCTCAGATTGTTCCCTAACACGTCAGTTTCACATTTTCAAAATGAGCACTGTAGCAGGACTGACTGCACACTGTTGTGAACTGATGTGCGTGCCTTTCTGTAAATGGCTGTTCTTCCTGTGGACCAGACATGAGAAGCCGGGGCTGGTGTTTTCTTCTTCATCTCTGAGCCCCATCATCTAGTGCAGTTCCTGGTAATAGTAGGCACTTAAGCAATGAGCAAATGAATCTGTCCATCCTATTCTACTTTCTCAGTTTTGATTACTTTTGATTCTCTAGAGCAAAGCCAATGTAATCAAAATAGAGTAATCAGAGTGAAAGGGTTAAGGGCTGATTATGGAGTAGTGTTATCTCTCCACACAGAGAGCACAATCTTGAGATGATTTCTTCATTAATTATCTACACAGTTCCTGTATCAAGCAAAGTTAAGTGAGAAAACAGAGTTCATGCCAAGTCTTTTTTTGGAGGTATTTAACAGAAGTTAGTGTTCTAGTGGTGTTTTGAGAGTTGAGAAGCATTAGAGAATGTAGAGCACTTCAGAGCTTGGTCTCTGCACAGTGATGCTGTCCACCCTACAGCTTCAGGGATGGATGCAGGAGGTAGGATTACCAGGCCAGGAGTGGAGCCACCAGGGGACCTGGATTCAAAAGCAAATCACAGAGATTGCACAGTGCAGTCGAGAGAGAGAGAGAGAGAGAGAGAGAGAGAGAGAGAGAGAGAGAGAGAGAGAGAGAGAGAGAGAGAGAGAGAGAGAGAGATGGACAGACTGACAGACTAAAAAATATTGGTTTTTTTCTGTCTTCCCATTCTCCTGCAACCAGAAACCAGTGGGCAGGGGAGTGAAAGATGTGTATTTTTCAGGTATTGACTGCCTGCCCAACAGAACAGAGCATGGGGTAGGCAAAGGTCGATGGGGCAAATGATTGGGGTGACCTATTTCATCGTCTCTTTGTCCACAAGTCAATTGATCAATGATTTCAATGCTGGTATATGAATCACTTTGTGAAGCCTTTTTCAGTTTAGAAAGATGCATGGCAGTTGGGCCTTTTAATTAGACTTTCCTTGAAAGAATTCACTGGGACATGGATTATTTATGGTAAAATGTGAAGTATGTACTGCACAGATCCAGTGAACCAGAGGGGCGCAATGTTTGTTATGAGAAAACTTTTTCTTCCTAATGAGTCATAATGTAAAGTACTTTATAACAAAGTCTCATTCTAGCATCAAGTCACAGCAGCAGTGCGGTGCATATCACCTTTACCCTCTCTTATTTTCCTTGCTGTTTATAGGAAATAATGTCATTCAGAAATTATATTTTCAGCTGAGTATTAAAGTATTCTTGAGGGCAAAACAAAAGTAATCAAAATGGAACTTTTATAAAAGTTCTGAGCACAGATTATCTGTGAGACTGAGAACATCCTTTTTTACTTGGGCTGCCTTTTTATTTGCCTCATTCAGTCATTTAGATTGACAATGCTCTACACACAGAAATTATTATTATTTTCATAAGATGTTAAAGGATTTAGACCACTGAGAAGATAATACTTACTTTTTGGCTCTAGTCATTGTGTTTGTTTTTGTGAAATATGTGAATAAGAGAAAATGTAGAATGAAAATATAAAAGCTTTCAAATAATTTACTTATCTATTCTTTCAGGATTATCATATAAAGTACAATTTAATTTTGATAAATATATTTTGAAATTTAAATCTTTAATTATTTTTTCAATTTGATAATACATAGTTCTGAACTTGAAAACGTTATATGGAAGCTACTTTTTAATCTTAGTGTATAAAATTGTCACCATGAAATATTTGTTAACCTTTCTTCTGTTGGGAGCACTGTGGAGTGCACTTTCTAAGGCCAGTTACAGTGACATTCAGTGGTTCTGTAAACAGGGGTAAATTATACCAGCTATATTTTTAAGCTACATAGTTAAGAGGGCAAATAAGTTCTCTTGCATGACAGTCTATTCTCATAACGCCATTCAGCCTATTGGCAGCAAATGTAATCTTACCTAATTGTAGGTTAACTTCATCATGTCTCATTTCTTTCTCATTCTGCATCAGCTATTCCTACTGCCTTCCTCCCTTGGAAGGAATTCGCTATGGGAGGATACCTGGCTTACAGCGTTCTGCTCTGGTGCAGGCTGACATCCCTTGAGATGGAAACCCTTTGCTGATCTTTGGGCATTGTTAAACTTTCATTGTAGAAGCATCGCTGGAATATTTCAGTTCCCATAGGCTGTATCTCCATCCAGTTCACACCGCCCTCTGCCCCGAGGAGGATGTTCTGCTTCTCTCCTGCTCTGTCAATCAAGCAGAGAGCCATGCAGTGTGCCCCTCTGGCCAGCCCCCTTGCTACCATTGTTGCCCTGTGCTTTGGGCCATGGTGCCATAGAGACAGTGAGTTGTAGGGGAGGGACCAGTTATCACTTCTTTTGTATCATTTAAAATTTATTTTAGTGCCTGTTCACTGTAAAAATAGTTTATATTCATCTTTAGTAATATGTACATATACACAACAAAGATTATTTTTAGACCCTTCTTTGAAGGTCCAAAAAAGAAAGTAGGATGAGGCTACTGGGGGTCTGAATGTTCACTACTCCCTTTCTTAGACCCTCTGTATGTCTAACTTCATATCACTTTAATTATTGCTGCTCTGTTTCAGACACATAAGACCAACTTTTACACATGAAAATAACTGACAATTTTTGTTTTCACATTCTCTATAGACTTACCCTTCTGGTAGATGGCCTCGGCACTGGTCAAGGTGAGGGGGCATAAAATGCAGCCAAGAAATTCAGTAATCTGGAGGTGAGGATACTTCAGTCAAAACCCAGTACAATTTTAAAAGCCACATTCTGTAACTTCAAGGAAGCTATTTCCTTATCTCTCTCTCTCTCTCTCTCTCTTTCTCTCCTTCCTTTCTTCCTTTTTTTTTTTTTTTTTTTTGAGACAGGGTCTTGCTCTGTAGTTCAGGCTGGCCCTGAACTTTCTGTGTAGCCCAAGCTAGCCTTGAACTCACAGCAATCCTCCTGCCTCTGCCTCCTGAGTGCTTGGATTCTAGGCTTGAGCCTCCATCCCTGGCACTGTGATACTTAGCACTAGGGATTGAACTCCTGACCTTGTGCTTGCCACGCAGACACTGGAATTACTGAGCTAAATCCCTGATCCTATTTCCTTGTCTGTTAAAGAGGCATTATAGAATTATACAGTTTTTATTGAGATTCAGTGGGATAGATTAGCTAGTGATGAGTCAGAACAGTACTTTTTCTTCCACTTACCCACTTTCTTTAGCAAGTGTAAAGAAGAAAAAAGGTTAATTGAAGGAGATACACAGGGATCGAATAAAATTAGAAAACTAACTGAAAACTGTAATTCAAAGATTTACTCACATAAATATGTTGTGGCACATCCATTAAGCAGTCTTGTGTTAATACAAAAACAGCGTATATTCAGTGTGGAAAATTACACAACCCTGCAAAACAAAACTCAGAAAAATCATTACATTGCAACATGTACAGTTTATTATTTTATTACCTTAATGTGTATCTTCTTTGATCTCTGTCTGGAGCCCAGGCAAGCCTTGAACTCACAATCCTCCTGCCTCTGCCTCCTGAGTGCTCACAGGTATGAGCCATCATGCCCAGCGCTGTGGTATGGGGTACTGATTGCTGCTGGGGGTGTGTTACCATACCTGGTATTGTATGTGATTACCGGGATCGAATTCAGGACCTTGTGCTTGGTAGGTAGGAGCTAGAACCACTGAGCTAAATCTCCAGCCCTTATCTGTATATATTTTTAATAATTTTATATATTTCATACCCATTTATAATGAGGAGTGTCCAAAATTTCCCAGTTGTCTTCAAAATAGCTTTCTCTGTTATCTCAACTAGCATCCAAAAGAGGATCACAGTTTCCTTCTCTGTTATATATTGCATTTCTTTCTTTCTTTTTTTTTTTTTTTTTTTTTTTTTTTTTTTTTTTTTTTTTTTTTTTTTTTTTTTTTTTTTTTTTTTTTTTTTTTTTTTTTTTTTTTTTTTTTTTTTTTTTTTTTTTTTTGAGACAGGGTCTCGCGTTGTAGTTCAGGCTGGCTCTCAGCTCACTATGTATATATATTGCATTTCTTTCAATGGAGAGATGCCCAGCCTTTTAATGATGTTGGCTTGTTGAAGAGTCCAGTGTGTTTATTTTTTCAAAGGTGTCACTTTCTGGATTTGTCAGATTGTATCTTCAAGGTGTTGTTTCAGATACACACACACACACAGAGGCCAATTTTTACACATGAAAATAACTGTAGATTATAATTCCCTCTCTTTGATAAGTGACTTTTATCTAAAATATTTATCAGCAAATACTTTGAGTTTGAAACGCTTCACTGGTAACTTCTTAAATTTTAGTCTGCATCAAATTGGAAGACATACAATTCTTGTTGATGCTAAAATTGATGGCTACTTTAGTAACTCATACTTCCATTGTGAACTGCATGTTTCACCTTCTGTTTATAAACAAATATGTTTGATTATTTTGGCACTACATGAATTTCTGATTTCTTGTCAGCCATTTGTCTAGTTGTTTTAGAAGCCATAGAAATAGATTAAGCTTCTTTCTATCAAAAGAACTGATTAAATATGTTAGAGGGAAGGACATAGCAAGACACACTGTAGAAAGGGGGTTACCTCAACTCTCTTTGTTCAGAGAGGAGGGTGATCAGATTTTGGCAGCTTTACATGAGACATATCTTGGTGGCCAAGGCACACAAGATTGCCAGAAACATCAATAATGTAACCTAAAATTCAGAAGAAAGTATTGGTTGATTTTAACAATGGCTCTGAATTTGTGTCTGGAATGAGTATAAAGGACAGGGTCAAAATTTAGAAAAATGATGGAGTCCATAACTTAAGATTATTGTAAAATTTGAAGCATTTTAAAAATTAAATCATAAAAAATTTAGAAAATGATATTACAGCTGGGCTAGGAGATGAGCTTAGTGGTAGAATGTTTATTTACTGTATGCAAAGTCCTGGGTTCAATCCCTGGCATTGCCAAAAACAGAAACAAACAAACAAAAAGTGATGTTAGAATGACTTTTATTTCCAAGGAAAGGCTTGAGTTGCGATATTTTTCATTATATCTTTATAGTATTCTGCTTTTGATTAAGTAAGTACTGGAATTTTATGAGCTTTGACAATTCTTTCATAAGCCCTCTCTTTTCTGTTCTGTCGGTATAAATTATTCTTTTCTGTTTGCCAGAAGTAAATTACCTTGTGCTCTGGCATTTCTAAGGCTTCTGGGAGGATCCCATGATTCTGGATTTTTAAAGAGTTTCAAGGCTTGGTTTTTAGGAATGGGCTGCTTTGTACTATGTGCTAGAGTATAAGCCTCAAGAGAAATGTATTTGGTTCATCTTTTTATCCTCTTGGATGACAAAACTCAAAATTCCCTGGAGATTTGGAATTGTTTATGGTAAATATAAAGTTCATGGTTTGATGTATAGTAATGTAATCATTATTATAATATTAGAGATGTATTGCTGTCCTTTATTCTAGGTGCTTCCTCTATACAATTTAGTGATTTGTTTTGCTATGAAAATATAAGAAAAATTACAAGTGCTCCTTCCAAGAAGTTGTTTTGGAGCGTTATGTGGTTCCAGCAGTACTCTTGCTGCTTCTTTCTTGAGACTGGCACGTCCCAGATAGAGGCTGCCATTTCAGCCTGGCTCTCAGATTGGTGTTGAATAGGAAGCATATGTGAGAGCTCAGTATTATGGTTGAAAGCCACTACAATTTTTATTTCTTTGTTAACGCAGCATAGTCTGAACTGACCAATATAGGGGAGAAATTAAATGTATGACTATAACACAGAGGGGTGCTCACATTGATGAGAGGCAAGACTGAAAAGTTTTGGGGGTGGCTAGCTCTGCACAGTTGACCTCAGAACACCTGGATATTCCTTTTAGTTCTGGGGTTCAGTGAGTTTTTCTGTGACACCAGAAAGTAGGGTTAAAGTTCCCACTGGGAGACACATAAATCTCCTGGAGTTGTGTGTAACACTACAAATCACAGTTGTATATGAGAATGTAAAAGGATTTCCTCTGATTGGAGCATGATTCTATGCTGAGGCTAATACTAAAGATCCGTTAGAACAATAATCTGAATGTGGGATGGGTCTTTTTCATCTGGATATTTATTCAAATTGCAATGTCACATTATGAAATAACACAATTTCTTGCTTTTATGGTTGCATAAAGTAATTTTTAAATGAAATATAAATGTCAGGTGATGTATTTCTTACCTAGCTTAAGAAAAAGTCTTTTATATTTGATTTTTTCTTTAGGAGAATGCATCTTAGAATAAACTGTGAGAGTTAGGAATTGAAGAGAGAAACCCTTTTCTCTCTTAAATTCAGATTAATTTCTCAGAACTTGAGTAAGATAAACAGTCTTGCTGAAGTGTATGCCTTAATTAAAAATCTCAGGAATCTTAAGTTTTATGACTCAGTTTAAGCATCTAAACCTATGCAGCATGCTATGCACTAGCCAACTTTACCTACTAGGTATAAATCATTCTTTTACCTAATGAGAATTATATACAAATTAAGACTTAGAGGCACATCTCATTTCATCTCACCTTAGTTGAATGAATTTGATCTTCAAAAAGATGTTCTTTTCAGAAAATCAATTTGCTGTATGTTGGAAATTTCTACACATAGGTTATTCAGGCAATCAAGACACAGAGATTAAGGTTTATAATTCATAATTGAAATTTAGCCTTTAGATTAACTTCATTACTATGCAGTTGATTAGGAGGTATGTGTTTATTAAATGAAATGACCTCTAGATTTGCATATTCAGTACAAAATTAGGTTCTTGGAAGCACAAGGATATTTAAAGTTACTATTAAAAAGATATTATTGCCATGATTGAATAATTAAAATGATAACCGTTTGGTTTTTAAAGTTTTGAAATTGCTTCTAGGCCATTTCTTTCTACACTTCAGTCCTCAGCACAAGTATTCTTTTTAAACATATAAAAAGATAAATTCAGATTTCTCCATCCTAATGAAGTGATGATCACTACTTAGTTTCTTTTTGAGTAAATAACTTCAGTTCACTAATGTCTATTGTGTGTCTGTCCCCTGCTGAGCTCATGATGCAGAGGTAAAAAATTTTCCTCTCTGCCTCAGGAAGTTTGCAACCAGAAGGTCCATAGAAAATAAACAGTGTGAAGCTTGTTATGTGACATTACAGTGGTGTCACAGAGCAGAGAGTAATTCCAGTATGGGGAACCAGTGAAAGATTCATAAAATGTTACAAAAGCTAATTTTAATTCCAAGATTGGCTTTTTTGTATGTAAACAAAAGAGAAGCTAAGGTGGAGAAAACAAAAACTTAGTACTTTAGACTCTACACTTTAGAGAATGGAGAGTATTACTTTTTATTATTACTTCTCATAGCACATGGCGTTGCATGAATAAGGAAGGATGGGGCCTCTGCAGAGGTAACCTGTGTTCTTTTATTCCTCAGACTTACTAAGAATCATTAATTCCTCGGGAAAGTACTTTTGGTTTCAGAGCTTTACCAAAGTCTAAAATGCCTAGTGTAATAACTTAAAGGAAGAAACTATGTCCAAACTATGTCTTGGGACATAGTTTCAGAGGTTGAAGTCTGAGGTTAAATGTCTCCCTTGCTTTCAGATCCGTGGCAAGGTAGAAACATTATAATGGAACTGTGTGACAGAGGAAAGGTTTCATCTCATGGCAGCCAAGAAGTACAGAGAAGGGGAGGAAAAACATGAGAAGAAGGGGTTGAGGACCCCGGGCACCGGATATGGTCTCCACTGTTGTGCCTCCGTGACCTGCTCCCTTCAAAAAGGTCTTTCCTCCTACATTTTTATTACTGCTCAACAACATCATCAAACTATAAATCTATCAATGGATTAAAGCTTTGATAATCCAGTCACTTCCTAGAAAGCTGATAAGCTGGCAGCCAGACCTTTAGGACATGTTTTGGGGAATACTGGGGTCCTAGTCATAACATTATCTAACTGTTTCATCCCAGTTCCCTGAGGAGTTCTCCTAGTTTGTATTATATATTGGTTTGGATTTCTCTGAAAATTAAAGTTTTGAAACTCACCTTTTCCAGTCCCACTTTTGATGAATTACATTTTTACATGTAATAAGCACTATTTGCTAAATGGGCAAAAGAGCAGAATATATGATACATGGGGAGAAAACCTATCTTCTTGAAAATCTTAAAATACTGTCTGTCCACATGTGTTGCACTAGATACTATTTAAAAAGATCTGGACTTCACTTTTATATCTGATTTACTCATGGAAGTTAAACATATTTATGGAGCTTTTTATCAATTTCATTCATAAATATCTTAACATCTACAATTTCTGTAGGTAATAGAGCTTTCCATTATACATTGCCTTGCATCTTTTTTCCTATTCTCTGTGTTGAAACATATTCTCATTGAAAAGATGAAAGTCCTTGGAAATTTCAAGGACTGTAATTTACACCTTTCTTCCACTGTCTAGAACATAG
>PVIC010036384.1:6474-18700 GCA_004025085.1 Thryonomys swinderianus
GTGAGCCACCACGCCCGGCACTGTGGTATGTGGTACTGATTGCTGGTGGGCGTGAGTCACCACACCCCATATTGTTGTATGTGGTTACCTGGAATTGAACCAGGGACCTTGCGCTTGCTAGGCAGGCACTGGAACCACTGAGCTAAATCTCCGGCCCTCTCCTTGCCCTCTTGCCTCTGATGAGTTATGGATGGGCCTCTCTAAGGGCCTGATCTGAAGTCTGGGGACTCTTTTCCAGAGAGCCAGGAGGCTGCCCTGCCTCGGTCCATGGCCCTGCAGGCCCAGGTCACAGTGGCTCCCTATGTGGACAGGTAACCTCACCATGCCTGCCCCTCCCTCGGGTGGCACCCATGCCCCTACTAGCCAGGGAGTGGCGGAGGAGGGAAAGGGCAGTGCGGGGTGCAGGTCTGGAATTGTTCTGGGCAGTGGCCCTGGAATGTTCTGGGAGTGGGCTGGGGAGAGCTTCGGGGGGCGGTCTCCTGGGCCATTGGGTGTCCTAGACCAGAGAAGTTGGGCCAGGGCTGCAGTAATGAGCACCCCTCTAGGAAGCCCAGGGCTGTCTCAATGCTGGGCTGATTTCAGGGCTTCTGATTTTCCCAGCAAAGCTAGAAATCTGCCCTTGGTCCTGGAATCTCTTGTTGGCTCAGAGTTGTAGCCCACGGAGCCCCTCCAAATAAGCACATCTGGGCTAAGGGTGGCACTGGCCTCAGGCAGGGAGTCTGAGTGCTTACATGTAGGCAAGCACTCCAGGGGTACACCCCACAGACCTTCTGGGGCTTCAAGTGTGCAATTGCAGGCTGGGGCTTGGAGCTAAGGTGACAGCATGGGGTGAGGAGAGCTAGCCGTGCTGTGCTGAGGGGTGAGGGGTAGGCTTTCAACAGCACTGGGAATACCTGGCCTCACAGGGGTGACAGGCCTACAGTCTCCCAGGGGGGACACAGTGAACTGAGACCCAAGCCTTGTCCTTTGCGCCATTGTGGGTGGCATGCAGGTCAGGCTGGGGTGGGTCAAGGGCAGGCAGTGGCCTTTCTTTGACCTGGCAGCTCCAGCAGCTGGGTGCTGACCTGGCTCAGGAAGGGCATGGAGAAGGTTGTGCCGCAGCCTGCCTGCATTGACAGGACAGCCCAGGATGGTGCTGCTGACACAGGGGCCCCAGTTCAGGTATGCAGGGGCTGGAGGCCAAGGAGGGGCCAGCTGGAGAGAGGTGGGTGGGAGGCTGCCCCTGGGCTCCTTGCCATGTCTGTCTGTCTGTCCTATAGGATGGAGCACAGGTCGCTGGGCTCTGCAGTGCTGGGGACACAGGTGAGGCCACGAGGCAGGATGACTTTTCAAGGGGCAGGTGGGCCGGGCTCTGCCCCCAGGAGAACGTCTCCAGGCTTGGGCCCGGGCTTGAGTGGGTCTCGGGCCCTGCTCCAGGGTGCTGGGGCCTGAGCAGGTTCTAAGCGGGTCACTTGGAGTTGATTACCTTTCTCTGCATTCTTTTTCTCATTGATTTTATACTTTTATTTGCAATTTATTAACTTATTTTTATTAAATTTATTTTTAAATTAATACTCAAAAACACAGAAACTATGTATTATTGGGTACCATGTGATGTTTTGTTATATGTATACTTTGTGTAATAGGTCTGTTAAATCTTTCTTATTTCTTTATGGCAAAGACATTCAAAAGCCTTTTTCTAGCTTTAAAAATAAGTTTTGTACATCAGGTGTGGTGTGGGTATGCCTGTAGTCCCAGCATTCAGGAGGCTGAGGTAGGAGGATCGCTACAAGTTTAAGGCCAGCCTGGGCTACATAGTGAGACCTTGTCTCAAAATAACAACAATAACAACAACAGCAAATCTTGTTATGACTGCAGTGGAACCAGGGCCTTCACACCGAGCTGTATCCCTAAGCCTTTTAAAAATTTATTTTGAGACAGAATCTTGCTAAATTGCCCAGGCTAGGCTTGAACTTGCAATCTTCCTACCTCAGCCTCCTAAAGTGCTGGGATTACAGGCGCACACAGACGTGTGATGGAGAGAAGACTCAGTTGCTCTCGACAGTCACCCTATGTGCAGAGCACACAGAACTTGCTCCTGTCTAGCCGCAACTCAGTACCTGTTATAAGCTCTCTTTCTCCCTCCCTGCCTTTCTCATTTTCCGACCCTGTGCGGACTGCAGATGGACCCAGTGGGGCTCCCAGGACCCAGGAGGCCGGGTGAGTCCCTGTCGTTGTGTGTCCCTGTCCCCTGTGTGTGTGTGGGCTGAGCAGTGCGCCCACGGCTGAGTTCTGGTTTTAGGAACAGAGCCTGTTGCCACCTCTCTGTGTGACCTTTCACCTGTTCTTCCCTCTTCCGGATCCAGACCCCACTTTTATCATCCTGCGCTCGGGACAATGTCCACATGCTGCCTGTGGCTTGTGGTGCTGCCGACAGGAGGCCCTGGGTGGGGCCAGCTTGTGAGAAGGAAGAGGGGTGGACAAGGTCCTTGAATGTGGGTTTCCTGTGGATGAGGCTCGTGTGAGGCAGAAGCCAAGCTGTGGGGGCACTAGAGCGCTCAGCGCTGGCCTCATGGTCAGAGCGGCATCTGACTGCTCAGAGCTCAACAGCGCTGCCTCACCAGGGAGGGTGGCGGCTGGCGAGTGGGAGCCCGTGCCCCGCTTCTGGGGGCCGTCTCAGCTCCAGCTGCCTCTGCCTCAGTGGAGTGCAGGCTCAGCATGTCCCAGAAAGCGGTGATAAAGGTAAAACATTTTAGTAGCCCACAATCTTTAAATCTGTAATGAACAAAAAGTGACATAGTGAAAGTCCTTTGAGCTCTGTGGATGAAAAGTTTTATAATAATAGTTTACATCTGTAAAGTGCTCTAGTGTTGTAAGAAAAGCCATGAAGTAAAATCCTCATTTTTAAATGTTGCCAGCTAATCCGGAAGTTTCCAGGACCCACTTGAAACATTCATCTTCGGTCACCATATTCATTCATTCCCTCCCTTACTCTTTTCTTTCTTCCTTCCTCCATTAGATTGTTGGGCCTACTGTGGACAGAGGCTTTCAGCCCTCCACAGAGTGAGGAATCAGCCTACATGGGGCCCATGAGTAGAAGGCCACAGACAACCACACAATCCATCCATATGTGCATTGTGCAGGCCCTGTTTCTTTGGTCCTTTACTTCCTTCTGAGGGTTGCTTGGCTGAGGGACCTCTGAAGCCCTTTAGTATGGGGGAAGCAGCAGGACCTTCCAGCTTTCTTTCAGGCCCTCCCTAGGGGGATGGGCCTAGGAATGTGTAGCTCCCTGGAGAGGCGGGACTTCAGAGAGAACAGCTAGATCTGGGACCCAACATCTGGGGCTCTGTCAGCTTGGTCTGCTGGAGACAGGCTGGTGCAGGGAGGCGCGGGCCTCGGCCCTCCTCCTGGAAGGGGAGTGTGTCCAGGAGAATTCAGGCCTCCGCAGACAGGGCCATGACTTCGGGAGCTGGAAGCAGCGGTGAAGTGCCTCCTAGATGCTGAGGGCCGGGGAGAACGCTCATCTGGGGAGGTGCTGAGCTGGGCGTGTGTGGTAAACAGAAGCCAGCGAGCAGGAGCAGCAGCAGTCTTCTTTCTTTGTGTTCCTTTATTTTGCACCCAGGCTACCAGCCTATGGATTGATGCCACCCATGCCCACAATGGGGCTTCCACGATCAACCCCTTTGATTCCAGCATCACACCCTTAATCTACATTCACACACCTTAATCCAACCACCTTTGAAACTCCCCACCCAGGACTGCATGGGGCTTTGGGGGGACATCTAGATACAAGTCATGACACGCGTTAAACGCAAAAGGAAGTTTCTAAGTATGTGGCCTGATGAGTGACTGTGTGGGTCATCCACGCACAGGGCAGCTCTCGCTGCCCCTCACGGGCTCCCTGTGCCACATTCACCTGCTGCCAAAGCTCGGTCGGGTGCTCCAGAGCCTGGTTCAGCCTTAGTCTGAATTTCAGGTTGGTAGGAGTTTCCTCATCCCACCGGGGCCCCTTTGAGAACATTGAGCACAGACCCCGCTGCGGAGCAAGAGCCCAGGGCAAGGAAGGGCTGGTGAGGGCCAGGCCCCCGGCGGGCAGTCAGGATGGTGTGTCTGCCCCCGGCTCCAGGCTGCTCATGGTCCCTCCGCAGGTCTGGCCCGTGGCTGCTCAGGTGGCTTGAGCAGAATCTGGAGAGAGTATTGCCTCAGCCCCCAAAACTCCCTGAGGTGAGTGTAGAGTGGAAGGAGTGGGCAGCTGAGCCCCAGGGAGGGGTTCCCCATAGGCTATCTCCTCCTTGGAGCCTTCTAGATGATGGAGGGACTTGGGGACAGGACGGAGCCCCTGCACTGGCCTTGGGCCGGGACACAACTAGCCAGCACAGGGCTTGCTTTAACATATGACCCTTGACCTATGACCTAGGACCTTGCTCCCTGTTTGTGTCCAGGGTTGCAGAGCTGAACCTGCAGATGCTGTGTCGGACCCAGGTAGAGGGAGTGAACCTTGGAGGGGCTGCAGGGTGGATGCAGTCTGGAGGGGCCAGGGTGGGGGGAGCCAGTCTCAGGGGTTTGGAGGGAAGCCCTTAACCGTCCCCCAGCTGAGGGGCAGGGTGCTCGGGACTTGCCGGGAGTGGGCTGCCGGGGGAGTGGGGCACTAGAGCTCTCTCCCTGGGCCCGCTGGGAAGCCAGAGTCCTGAGGCAGACTCATGAGGCCTTTGCCAAGCCTCCTCCCTTTCCTGTGTGACGGGAGGGCTCCCCATGCAGTCAGGTTAGTGCTTCGAATCTGGCACCCCCTGCCCTGGAGGGCCGAGTGGAGCCCTGCCAGGGGTTTCTAGCACCTGTTCTCCCTGCTGCTTAGAATCCCCGGGACCCGCCCCAGAGATGAAGCCCACCGAGAGCCCCTCCCTGCCCAGTCCTGCCTCCCTGGAGCCTGAGGCAGAGTTGACTCCAGAGCCCCAGCCTGGCCTGCAGATGTCCTCTCTGCCACCACCTGGGGACCCTGCCAGGTGAGCCCCCACATGCTGCGCTCCCGTGAGGAGCAGGACTGGGCCTTCCCCAGGCCAACACTCAACAAAAGTAGTTTACAAAATTATAAAACTAACACATGCACCTGGGGGAAAATTCACCGGGCCCTGCAGGGTGTCCCCACATCACCTGGACCGAAATGCCCTCAGGCCACACCCCAGGCCACACCCCCAGGCCACGAGGGCCTTTTTCCCTTCAGCACACACTTAATGAGAGCAAGCTGTGTGCTCTTCCTTGCCCTGCTTTCTTTCTCTCTCTTTTTTTTTTTCTTTGCTCCTTCAGTAGCTGCACAGGTCTCCATTAAATGTATGGAACTTGCATCTAATCTCTCAGCGGACACTTAGTTGGCTTCTGCATTTTTACTGCAACCAATAGCCTTGTACATGTCTCATTTGGCTCATGTGCAAGCAAATCTCTAGAATAAATCAGTGCAAATGGAATTGCTGGGCTGAAGGTTACATGTTTAAAGCTAGCCTGGGTGTTGACAAATGATTGTGTAGTGAAAGGCTGGAAATGCTCCTCTGGGCCTCAAGTGGGCTGTGAGGTCACTGAGCTGCCTGCTGGGCCCTGAGTAGTAGCTGAGCTTGCCTAGGGATGATGGGAAGGGAGGAAATGGTCTTTGAGGCTAGAGACAGGAATAGAAGCTTCCGGTGGGCTCTGGCTCATGTCAGCCTTGCTATCCGCCTGGAAGTATGAGGAGCTGACCCTGGCCTCAGTTTTCCCACATGCCTTCCCACCTGGATACAGCCCACCCTCTTCCACGGCAGGTTGATAGCATGGCTCCTACACAGGCTGGAGATGGCCCTTCCGCAGCCGGTGCTCCATGGGAAAGCGGAAGAGCAGGTCAGTGCGGGCCCCAGGTGTGCTGGGGGACCGGGGCGGGCTTGGGAACCCAGGTAAGGGTGAGATGGGCAGCCTGGAGTGTGATGGGGTGGCAAGGAGGGAGGGAGCCTGTGGTGGGCACATAGCCGCCAGCCTGTCTGCCTGTGCAGCATGAGTTCCTGCTGCACTCTCTGAGGTGCCAGGGCCTCAGGCAGAGAAGTGCTGGCCCAGCCCCCACAGGAGCTTGCAGTGCTCCAAGGGGGACAGAGCAGGTGGGGGACTCAGAAATGGAGCCCGTTTGGAGCACCGAGAAGACTTCCCTGGGGGTGACCTCCAAGCGTATACGGAGGCCATAGATAAGAGACCGGGGCTACTCTGGGATGAAGGGGAGCTCACAGGAAGTCAGCAGGTCCTGTGTGAAGCCCATGGCATCATGGGTGGGTGGGGGCAAAGGGCTTCTGTCACTCCCTCCTTTCCTTCCCCAAGACCCTGGGACCCGGCCCTTCTTTCTTGGGGACAGCTAGACGTCTTGGTGGAAGTACCTGAACCAGGAAATGGGAGGCCTAGTTTCAGTCTTTGCTGTGTGGCCTGGGCCTGGCCCAGCCCTCTGGGAACCTCAGCTGTGAGGTAACACCTCCCAGAGTTGTGAGAAAGCAGGAAAGTGTTATGTAAGAGAAGACACCTAGGCCCAGGAGAGAGGAAAACCTGGCCAGTTCCTGGGCCACTCAGCTACCCGGGGGCCCTGGCTCCTCTGAGCTAGTGCCCAGAGGAGGCACCCCAACCTGCCTCACTGAGGCACCCCTTAGTTCCCTCATTGGCTCTGGGCACAGCTGGGACCTTCTTCCCCATTTCATGGGACAATGGAGGCCCGGAGAGGTGAGTCAGGGTCATATGTCCAGAATCCACCTCTGGGCCCTTCTAGCCACCCATCTTCCAAGGCTGGCCTTGTGCTAGGAAGTGCCCAGGAGCCGGGACTAGGCCTTCACATTCCCTGATCATGTATGTGGCCCTGCATGTGGCCAAGGAAGCCGGCTTCAGTGTTGGGGGAGTCAGTGCAGAAGCAGTCGCTTGATGGAGATGCCCTTGCTGAGGGAAGAGGCCTGAGGGGAGGGGGGCACAGAACTGGGGAGAGCCCTGAGCTTTGAGCCAACCTCCAGAAGGGTGGGAGGAGGGCGTCGCAGAGAGCAGAGATGTCACTGCAGGTCGAGGCGCCACTTGAGCAAAGATGCGCGAGAGGCCGAGCAATGTCCTCAAGGGGAATGAGGCAGGGCAGGGGCAGCCTCGGAGGCAGGGGGAGGCAGGGAAGGGTGGAAAGGTGGGGTATTTGGGGAGGCCCCTTGCCCTGTGTGCCCAGAAGGCCTGAAGTGGGGTCGGGGGCCAGCAAGGCAGCCGTGATCGTATCTTTCCTTTTCCTCCACGCAGCAGCCGGGTTTCCCTGAGGTGTGCGACGTGCAGACCAGTAAGTGACACATCGGTGGTTCTTGTGTCCATCTCTGGGAGGTTGCTTTGTGCCCTTGAGTCTATGTGGGGGCATAGCCGACCCAGAGCTGAAGGAACCCCTACTCCACGGGCCTCACCGTGGTCAGCCTGTGTCAGCCCAGAGTCGGAATAGCCCGGGCTTGGTGTCCTGCACTTGTCTAGAGACAGGAACTTGCTTCCTGTGGCAGAACCAGGGAGAGCGCCCCTGGCCTCTCACTTCTGGTTGAGTCTGTTTGGCTAAGTACATCCTGGTCAGTAGGGCAGAGGGGCCAGGTGTCCCTGAGAGAGCCAGAGCCCATAGATGCCCCTGCCCGGGAGGCAAGCCCTCACTGTGGCTAGGTTCTACTCCAGCCATGAGCCAGGGCTGGCAGATGGATGGCAAAGGCCAGGCAGGGAGGGCAAGGGGAAGAATCTGTTCTTCCTTCACTTCAGGACCCTGGAAAGGCATGTGATGGAAGGCATTCATTCATTCATTCATTCACTCATTCATTCAATAAACATAATGGGCAGCCCAGTGTCATGGCCCGAGATGGGTCCTAGTTCTAGCGGTGAGCAAAGTGGTGTTCAGGGCCTGCAGGTGGTGGTAGCTCCTATGCCATCCTGGGCACAGGTCCTCCCTCCCTGGCCCAGGGTCCCAGTGCTGCTCCCCACTGTGCACGCAAGGCTCTGCCACCCAGGTTGGACGGTGGCCTCCACTGCTGCGGTCAGGGCCTCCCTGCCTGACCATGGTCACAGGTGGCACCCTGGCGGGCAGTGAGGACGGACAGTGCAGGGGCTGCCTCCGTGAGACCCGCTAGCTTTGCCTCCTGGGGCTGCAGTAACCAATGGCGCAGGTAACTCAGGAGAGCAGCAGTGTGTCATCCAGGACTTGGAGCCCAAAGTCAGGATCCCGGCACTGACAGGTTGGCTCGTCCTGACACCCTGGGGGAGACTGTCCCCTCCCGCCTGGCTTCCTCAGGGCACCATGGCTCTAGCCACCCTCCAGTCAGGCTCTCCACGTGGGCCCTTCCTCTATCTGTGTCAAACCCCCCTCTGCTTTCCTGTGTAAGGACAGCTGTTACTGGATTTAGGATCCACCCTAAATCCAGGATGATCTCATTTTGAAATCCTTAATTTAATTACATCTGCAAAGACCCTGTTTCCAAATAAGGTCGCATACAGAGGTAGGAGGTTAGGATTTGAGTGCATCTTTGGGAAGATGTTATTTAGGCCACCTGAGGTGACTTGAGAGGTTGGGGACAAGTGTGCCTTTTGTACCCCACTCTGTCCCCTGGCCTCCCCTGGCCGGCCAGCCATCCACCCTCCGCCTGTCCGTGTAGCTGCCTACCCTCTGTCTTCTCCTTTGTTTCAGGGGTGGTGGCAACTGGAGGCCTCTGAAACAGGGGAGAAGGGGATCTGGGAGAGTGCAAATGGACAAACGGACAAATGGATGGAAGGACAGAAGGATACCCTGAAGAGAAGACTGTCCTGGGGGAGGGGGATATGGCCACTGACCCTCACCCTGCTCCAGCTGCGAGCCTCTAGTCTGGCCCAGTCCCAGCTCCGTCCCTGAGGCCCCTCTCAGGGTTCCTGGCAAGGAGGCCGCAGCCAGACTGCAGCAAGGGGAGGCCCGGCCACGGCAGCTGGGAGGCAGGCCACAGGCGGGCGGACGTCCTTGCCTGAAGGCTGCACACAGCCCCACACAGGCCCCAGGACCGAACACCTCCCTTCAAGGACAGGCTGTACCCTCAGGGAACCCACTTTCTCCCAGAAGTGGTTCTCCTGAGGCCTGGCCACGTTCTCTTCCTCAAAAGACTGGGACTACCTATGACATGGGCAGGCATTTTAACTGACATTAAAAATCATGAATTAGCACTTTGTACCTGTGACTGCCTGATATTCTTGCTTGGAACAAGGCTGAACCAGGTTTTTACAGGGGTGAACTTGAGGCTCCATTCAGGAGGTTGCAGGAAGGGAGGGACTTGCTAGAGCTCCTGAGGTCCCAGGTGGCCCTTTTGTCTTTGTTTGGGCCAAGGAGAGATTTTTAAATTTTTATTTTTTTGAGACTCGCTTTGTAGTTCAGGCTGGCCCTAAGCTCACTATGCAGCCCAGGCAAGCTTCAAACTCAGCAATCCTCCTGCCTCTGCCTACCGAGTGGAGTGATTTTTAAAATTAGAATTAGTTGCCAACATTTAAAGCATAGGCCTGGTGTACAGGAAATCTGACCCGCTCAGAAAGCCGGAAGGGACCCGCACTGTATTCATGAGAACCGGTTGAGACCGGTGCTGCTGTCCCTTCCTCCGTACCCACCATGGAAATTTGAGTTGGAGTCCCTGATGTCTCAAACTGGCCATGAGGGGAGATTGCAGATTGTATTTGCAGTGGAGGGAAGAAAGTAAGCATTTTCTTACCGTCTCTTCCTACCTCCCCATGGTTCAGGTGATGGGAGGAGCCGGGTCTTACGGATAGAAATGTCCAGTGGTGAGAGGCCTGGGTTTCAGGGCCTGCCACCTGGACTGGGAGAGGCACAGTGGCAGACCTGCCAGAGAGGATGGCTTGGAGCCAGTGCTCTGGCTTTGTCAGACGCAGGGCCTGGGGCTGGGCTGGGGATGGCCTAGAACCTGTGTACCCTGGCTGCCAACTACTGGTCCTGGATATTGGACTCCTTCTTCACCGAAGGCCTTCACCAGCAGGGGTCAGAATGCCCTGAGGGCATCACTGAGCAGGAGCCTGCACATCTGAGAGGAGTTGGGGGGCAAAGCATCAGTCCCAGATGGAGCAGCAGCTCCCCTGTGAACCCAGAATCTGGGTTCCTGAGGGCCCTGGAGAATCCGGGAGATTCAGACACCTGCAGAGGGGCTGGAGCTCTGGGCAGGATGGTGACTTCTTCCTAGTCTTGCAAGGCTCTGGCCTGGGCAAGTGGCAGAACACCCTTCCCTGCCTCTCCTGGCTGGGGACCTCAGGCGCTGTCCTCTTCTCAGAGCTTAGCATTTCTGGTTGTAAATCGGGGGCAGTCTATGATGGGGCCTGCAGGCCTGCTGAAGAGATGAAAGCTCTGGCCCATAGTATCTAAAAAGAAAGAATTAAGCAGCTAAGCAAGGACAGCATCGCTTTTCAGGATGGCACGCAGTACCAAGTGGCTGCCAGTATACATGGGCTTGTGTACCACCTGACACGGTGCTCCGTGGAATCGGGGTCAGGACACTGGACTCTTCCCTCCTGCTCCCTGTGTGGCTGGGCTGGTTCTTCGGTGTGTGAAACTAGAGAGTTTCACACTTCACTCTTCGGCGCTGCCAGGCTAACAAGCCCCCAGGCTGGGAGATACCTGTGTTCTGCTCTGTCCAGGCAGCAGCTTGGACCATCAGGGGCTCTGGGAGTGCAGAGGCGACACCACTGTGGACGGCAATATGGAACCACACGTACAGCACGTCCCTCCTCTAGACCTGGGGCCGGAGGAGCGGTCCTCAAACTCTCCCGCAGAGTCAGGCCCCGGTGATGTTTGCGGGGCCGGGGACCCGGGACCCACCATGAAGAGTGTTGTTCGGGGGCTGCAGGAGCTTCCCTGGGAAGCACGGGTAATATCTGTACTGGAAGCTGGGAGTCCCAGGCCTGGACCCAGGCAAGCGCCCCATAAAATAAACTGACCATCTATTCCTTAGTTTGTTCACTTGTAAAATAGGGATAAGATTCAAAATGCAGAATTAAAATGGGAAGAATAGTTGTTCCCATCGCAGAGCTTTCCGTGAGGACTCCTGGAGTTAATCCGTGTATTCACTCAGTGCAGGGCCTGGTTTGGGGTCCTAGCTGGACCAGCTGCTGCTGCATGTTACTGGGCTGCACCACAAGCAATAACCACTGAGGTCACAAAATGAGACTCGAAGCAGCTTCCGCAGAAAGGCCCAGTTACTAAATGGTGCTCAGCTCCAGGGTTGCCAAGACCCCTGGCACTGTGGAGGGCACCTGGGGTCCAGGGGGTCTGTGGCTGACTCTCTGCCACCCGCCTGAGTGGGTTTGGGTTCAGGATGAGACTCCTGGACTCCTTCCTGCCACGCTGCAGACCTTGGGTGATTTCACCGTCCGGGTCAGGGTGCAGGGAGCGGCATGGGGAGTCAGACTTCATTCTGGAGGGAGGAAGTCCCCTCCGACACCAGTTCCCTCCGAGGTGGAGCTGCGAAGGCCGGCGGTGGGGGCTACCTGAAGCAACGGCTGCGCTGGGCCCCTGCACCTGGATATGGCGGGTGGCACCATGCTGGGCCCTTCAGTGCCACCTGCAGTGCTGTAATTTGGGGCACTATTTTCTCCACACAAACTTCTAAGATAGAGGGCTCAGTGAGAAACAAACTTGATCAACCATAAAGTTCCATCTCAAGAGGAAAAGGGAGAAAATGAGGGAAGGAGACAGGGTGAAGGGCTGTGGGCTTCAGCCCGTTCCATGAGCCCTGGCCCAGGGGTCAGCGGTTGCACGGGCCATGGTGTCTTTCTTGCCCGTTGCTTGCTAGGAGCTGATGTGCTGCTGGCCACGGCCAGGGCTCCCTCTGAGGTCTCTGAGACTCAGGGGTCCAATCCCACTGTGCCCAGACCCCATGAGGCCCTCTGTGTCTCTGCAGTCAGCATCCTCCCCACGGGGCAGGTGGAGACTGACCTCATCCTGGAAGAGGTTGACGCTCACTGGGAGGACGCCGAGCAAGATAGTAGCACCAGTCTACAGGAGACGGAGGCAGCCCCGGCCCATGAGGAGGAGAACGAGGCGGCCCCGGCCTGTGGAGAAGAGGATAAGGTGGCCCCGGCCTATGAGGAAGAGAACGAGGTGGCCCCGGCCTATGGAGAAGAGGATAAGGTGGCCCCGGCCCATGAGGAAGAGAATGAAGCAGCCCTGGCCTGTGGGGAAGAGAACGAGGCCATGGGGGAGATGTCCAGGTGAGGAGCCAGAGAAGTCCCAGGAAAGAAA
>PVIC010036385.1:6133-18683 GCA_004025085.1 Thryonomys swinderianus
TTTTTTTTTTTTTTTTTTTTTTTTTTTTTTTTTTTTTGCTTTTTGAGACAGGGTCTCGCTTTGTAGTTCAGGCTGGCCCTGAGCTCACTATGGTGCCCAGGCAAGCCGCCGCGAACTCGGCAATCCTCCTGTCTCTGCCTCCCGAGTGCTGGGATGACAGGCGTGAGCCATCACGCCCGGCATTGTGGTGTGCGGTGTTGATTGTTGGTGGGCGTGTCTTCATGCCCAGCATTCTATGTGGTTACCGGGGATCGAACTCAGGACCTTGCGCTTGCGAGGCAGGCGCCGGAACCACTGAGCTAACCCTCCGGCCCTGTATCTCTGGCTTTGATGTAGCCTGTGAGACAAGTCCAAATGGGTAGAAGGTATCTGTCCATATGTTAAGGTCTCACACTCAAACCAGTTAATCTGGAAGCCAAATAATCAAAGGAGCTCCGGGGTCTGGAAAGCAATCGATCTCCCTCATAAATCAAGCCTTCTGAAACAGCCTTGAGGTACCTGTATGGCCCAAATCTACTGGATTGAAAAAGTTCGAGTTTTTATTAATTGTTTTGATCTTAGACATAGATAACAGCTGCTAGTGACTATGTGTGAAACAAAATACTAAGATTATGTGGGAACATAGAGTTGGCACCATGACGATAAGCTAATGAGGCAAAGCTCGGATGCGGAACGACTTAATCAGCACAACAAGAAGCCTTCACCCAGACAGATACTGTAGAGTGAAATGCCCCCGCTATGCTACAGCCTGGGTCAGTACAAAGCTCCTCTCTGTGGGAGCCCAGGGTGGGCCCTGGGCCCTGCTTTGGCTCCCACAGCTTTCGGACACATGTGTGCCCACTGACAGGTTAACTCCTACGTTCTCTGCCAGTAGTCACTCATTTCACTTGTACGGATGTGATGTGACCGCTACTGTCTAGATCCGAGGTCACAGGCCCCAAGGGATCCATAGGAAACAAGGAGCTGGTGATTTCCTTTGTACTTGAATCATTCCACAAAGGAGAAGCTTTAGTCCCCACCCATATCCTAACAGATTTGTGCACAAGGGGTTATAGCATGCTATAGACTTTGAATATTCTTGACCTTGGGGGGAAAGCTTTTTTTTTTTTTTTTAAGTGTGTAAAGGTAATTACCATTATTTACAGTACTGAGGGCAAAGCCCCACCCCAGGCTTCGGGCCAGGGACTAGAAGTAGAGTGTACTGGAGCGAGCCAAGGCTAAGACAAAGGCACAATTATGTGCATCTACAACCCCACGCTGGTGGGAGTGGGGTTGAGGGAACACCCACCCCAGGGAGGTGTGTGCAGGGCGGGGCTTCCTTTGAAGTTCTGTATGCATCTTGTATATTTTTCCCCTACAGTCCTGGGAATGATTAAAGATTTGGTTTCCATCCTGGGTCCGTCTTATTGAGTGGTGCCATAAGGAAATGGACTTCCTTCTTACTTGATTTGCCAATGTTGAAGACTGAACTTCAAATAAAAGAATTTTGGAAGAATGAAGAAAACGGGAAATATTGTGTAAGGCGTAATGAAGCTTTCTCAATTTCTTGGCAGAAAGGAACTCAAGTAAAACACCCGAAGACTCCAATTTTATTTTTCAAACCCACTTCACTTTTATATACTTCATTTTACCTGCCTTCAGATCCAGCGCATTTTTCTACTTTTGGGAGTTTAAAGACACGCTTGGTGCCAAAGTGTTGACAAAGTGTCTCTCTGTTTCTCCAAGTCAGAAAATAACTAGCGAATACCTGATTCCTTGCATCTACCTTATTAGCTATGCTCCATCTTTGTCTTCTTGCCAGGGTTGAGGCCAGATGATTATTGACACTAACGTTATGCATCGCTGAAGTGCACAGCTTAGAGTGAGGTCAGCCTGGACTACACAGCGGAACTGTCCCGAAACACAAAAAAGTTGGCTTTTCCTCATTAGTGTTTCAGGAAAATGCTTTTTAGGAAATGAGTGTAGAAATGCGTTCATGGCGGCCTGGGGGAAGCCAAGGACCAAAAGAAGTTTCTGGGCAGCGGTCTGCGCGTTGCTGCTGCACACACCCTGTGCAGACCCTGGCAGCTCTGTACGCCCGGGCACAGCTGCCCGCAGCTGGAGGAAAGGAGAGTCGAAGGGCAGCCTCACTGCAAACGGGGCTCTGCCAGCTGCCTGGATCCCAAGTGGCCCCCAGGGGTCCTTTCAGCCACCTGCAGTGGAGCCTATTTCAAGGGACAGGCACAATGTGTATCTGTCTTGCTTTTGTTCCCACCTACTACCAGCTGTAAGCCAGAAGGTGTGGAGTCTGGCAAACAATTTTGGTTGTAAATAAAGGGAATGTAGGAGTGTAAAAGCCGTGACTGCTGTGGCCCAGTCCAGGTGGAGGCAGGCTGGGTGTACCCTGCACAGAGGAAGCGAATGGGGAGAGGAAGGGGGGAGGGGGAGGGCCAGATTTCTTAAAGGAAATTGAAAAGTACACGGAGAAGCTGGGTTGGTGGCACTTGCCTGTAACCCCACATTCCGGGAGGCTGAGGCAGGTTGAACCAGGCGCCTGGCCTGGGCAGCTCAGGTCAGCAACTTAGTAAGACCTTGGCTCAAAATTTTCAAAAGGAGAGGGGCTGAGAATGTAGCTCTGAGGAAAAGCTCTGGGTTCAGTTCCCACTACTCCAAGTAAAACAAAATAAAACCCAAACAGAGAAATTTGTTACAGGACGTGATTCTGTCGCGCATTTCCCGTATGTTAAAATTCCCATATGTCATTTCTCCTCCGGCTACTCATTCACTGGCAAAGCTGCTCCAGTAAATCGCACGGGTGTGAACTGTGTCTGGGATGGTCTTCATTCCTCACTTTTCTGTCCTAGGGTAACTCGTTTGTATCACCAAAAATTTGGAAATGTAACACTCTACTTAAATGTTACCTATTGAAGCGACTATTTCCAGAGTTATTAAATTATTAAAATTGTGAAGGAGAGCGATCAAGCATAATGGAAATTAATTTTGATCACCTTGTTTTGCAAGTTGATGATTCTGCAAAAAGTACGTCCAACTGAAAAAAAAAATTCAATGTTTAGCTTTCTTGCTGTTTAAACTGGAAAGTTGCTTTTTGTCAATGGTAAGTAGAATAAGCCTTTTAAACATCCAGTTCACTTTACAAGGAAAATATAGTATATTGTTTGGCAAACTTGGGTGCAATAACCTAATGGTGAAGGGACCTTTGAAATTAGACAAATCTGAAATCGGATCTCGACTGTCTACACAAACTGTGTTGTCTCAGATACACTGCTTACCCTAACTTTTCTCCTTTCAGTTTTTTGAGAAAGGTCTTGCTATGTAGTTCAGGCTGGCCTTGAACTCATAGTGGTACTCCTGGCTCAGCCTTTCAAGTGTTCATATTCCAAGTGTGTGTTACTACATTCAATGACCTGAGACTTAAGGTTTTTGTTTTTAAATGGAAATAATGCATCTACTTAGCAAGCTTATTTTAAAAGTTAAATGAGTTATGACATAAAAACCCCCTAATGAGAGACCTAGTTTAGTCTGTGCTCAGCAGATTTTGCTATTAGTCTATAATTATGGATAAGTATAATAATAAGTGTTTTTTCTCCCTGCTAAGTTATGATTATATAGGACATGAATGAGAATAATGACAATTATTGTGAATTTAAGAGCTACAACTTAGTAAAGTGATTAAATAAGTTTTTGAATGGAATGAAGTGTGATTTATCTATAGGACTAACGTCTCACACTTCTCCAGGTGTGTAGCCAAAGGAAGCATGACAGTTTCAAACGATGGACTCCTTTTTTTTTTTTTTTTTTTGAGACAGGGTCTCGCTTTGTAGTTCAAGCTGGCCCTGAGCTCACTATGGAGCCCAGGCAAGCCTCGAACTCAGCAATCCTCCTGCCTCTGCCTCCCGAGTGCTGGGATTACAGGTGTGAGCCACCACACCCAGCACTGTGGTAGGTGGTGTTGATTGCTGGTGGGCGTGAGTCAGCACGCCCAGCATTGTATGTGGTTACAGGGATTGAACTCAGGGCCTTGAGCTTGCAAGGCAGGCGCCGGAACCAATGAGCTAAATCTCTGGCCTCAATGGCCTTTCTTAGGAAGTCAACAGAAAGAAAGAAAAAAAGAAAGAAAGAAAGAAAGAAAGAAAGAAAGAAAGAAAGAAAGAAAGAAAGAAAGAAAGAAAGGAAGGAAGGAAGGAAGGAAGGAAGGAAGGAAGGAAGGAAGGAAGGAAGGAAGGAAGGAAGGAAGGGCAGGAAGGAAGGGAATGGAGGAAGAAAGAAAGGGAAAGAAAGAAGGAAAGAAAGAAAAGAAGGAAGGAAGGAAAGGAAGGAGGGAAGGAAGGAAGCAAGAAAGACAAAGGCAAAGGCAAAGGCATTGAACAGGACACCCAGGTGGGCCCCACAGCCAGCTGAGTGCAAGGGTTCCTGACCATTAGCAGAGCAGGCTCTGCTGAGCTGGTGCTAAAGGATGTGACCCTCTTTTTTCCTCTTGTCAGACAGCTCTGAGTATGACTTGTCTTCTGAGTGTGACTAGGTCTTCAGGGGACCCTGACACTTTGGTGCCAACCCAGCTGGGCTGGGTATTAGTGAGGTTATTTACATAACGAGGGTTGCTTGGTCCTTTTAGATGATAAAAATGTGACTGATGAAAAAGACTGGATTCACTTAATGGCATGAAATAAACAAGAGTGAGAGCTGAGTTGTGAACCCTAAAATCAGATGCTCAGCGTTAGCGATGTGACACTGTTAGCTTTTGCTTATGAACCTAGACAACTTTTCTCTCTGAAAAATTATTAAAATTGTGAAGGAGAGTGGTCAAGGTATCAGATTCACAGGCACAGAGCTGTGTTCACCTACACAACTTTGAGAAGTCTTTTGAAGGCTTCTTTCCCACAGATGAATGGGAATGCAAAGTATTATGCAAATCAGATTTAACTTTCTGGCTAATTTGCCTCAATAAAAAAATTGAAAGACATAAATAGGAGATTACATCTACATTGTAAGATTGTGTTCCTATGAAATAAAGAGTTGCTCAGGGTGCCTGAGGGGCATTAGGAATGGTTTCCGGGGTCTGTGCCAGCACGGCCAGGCCCCTGTACTGAATTCACCAGCTTCAGGTGCAGACTCAGATGGCTGTTAGGGTTTTAATGGTTTAATGTTGAATTCAGTTAATGCCATGGACTGATGTCAGGTAGAAAAGAAGAAAAGAGGTAATCAGAAAAAAAGTAAAGAAGAGAATGTGAGAAAGGTAGGAGTGAAACAAAGGGACAGCTGCAACCACAGAAAAATGTACAGTGACATATTTTCATAAATTCCTTTCTTACATTCCCCATCTCAAACTTGAGAAAAGATAATATTCCACTTGAGAACACCTATGATACTGAGTATACACACAGATGCCTAAGAACTACCTGGGGCTGGAGAAAGTATTATACAAGTTGATTGATATTAGTTACTTGATCACATTTCGAGTTGTCCCAAATAAGTAGTAGGAACTTCATACACAAAGATGTCTGATACCAACTAGTACTAGAGGTCCCATTTGACCCTGCGATCCCCCTGCTAGGAATATACCCAAAGGGATTTTAAAAATCACATTAGAAAGACAGATGTACACCCTTGTTCATAGCAGCTCAGTTCGTGATAGCTTAATCTTGGAAACAACCCAAATGCCTATCAACTGGAGACTGGGTAAAGATGTGGTTTTTCTATAAAATGGAGTATTATTGTGCCATAAAAAGTGACAAGATTCATTCATTTTTGTGCAAATGGATACACCTGTAGGACTCACTAAGTGAAATGAATAGATCACAGATAAGCAAATACTGAATCTTCTCTTTGATATGAGCACCTGTAGATGTAAATGAGCTCTAGAAAGTATGACAGTTTTTGTAGAATGGGAAATTTCCAAAGGAAATTTGGTGTGGGAACATAATGAGGGGAAGGAATAAATATGATTCTGAAAGAAAATAAAAGAGCACGTATATAGGGGATGGGGATGTGGGGGTGAGTAGGGATGTGGGTAAAAATGAAAATTAACCTGTGTCATATACTGGTACAAATTCCCCAATGTTATGTGTGATTGTGAGATGTATATAAAATGTACCAATAAAGAATTCAATTAAAAAAAAGATGTCTGATACCACATCTAACTTTCCCTGGCTCTACATGTCGTTTTCAGTGTCCTGTGCTAAGTGTGTTGACAGACATTAGGTATGGGAGCCTGGGAGAAAACAAGAGAGGATGTCTCTCCCTCAGTGTAATATTTAGGAATCTTCCTGTCCTGATCTTTGAGATGAAAGTCCAAAGGCAACACACAGAAACGCACTGGGAAGAGTTTTCTAGTAGTAGATGCTCCAGGGGTGCAGCGGCTGTTGTTCTGCTGTAATGTGGACAGTGGATTGCACAGGAAGCCAATGGAACTGTGTGGCAAAGAAGGGACTGATCATGGAGGCCTGTCTGCCATGGTCAGCTTTCAGAAGAGGCCTTTCAAGCATCAACCCAAATGCTTTTCTTGTCACTTCCAAGATGATTACATTTCTTGCTTCTCTGTAATATCAGTCAGTATACAATAATAGATTCAGGGGGTTACTCTAAACTCATGGAAGGAGTCAACAGGCTTAGTGAAAGTGGATAGGGGTGTCATGAAGAGTTGAAGGTAATTTTTTTTTTTAATGATCTGTGGCACATCCAAGTTGATGAACTGATCTAATGAAATTTTAGGTCAAATGAAAACTGTTTGCTTATTCACAGAGAAGGTAGTTTATTTGTACTTGAACAGTAACTGTTTGGCTGAAGTATGAAATACATGAAAGTATTTTTTTTAAATGTGGTTCATACAAAAGGTATTTGAAAAAGGGACTCATATTTTCTACTTGCCTCCTTCCTCTGTCAAACATAATAAAATAGTTCTATGTTCTTATATGTACCATTATGATTTCACATTTTGAGTTCTTGCATTTAAATTATATATGTGTATTCAAATACAAAGAGTACCTTGAAAATATGAACCTCTTTTTATAACTGACTATAGGAAGCCCATAAATTGCTTCCCAAAGACACACACCTGAGTCTCATTAAAACTTATAGTTGCCTGAGTACACAACATAGAGTGGCTTTTTTGCTAAGTTGTTTCTACCTTTTTCAGACATTAGTGAAGAGTTTTCATGTTGTAAGAACACAACTCTGGGGGGAGGACTCCTGACTTTTGCTCAACAGTTGTTGGGCAAGTCATGAAAGCGTCTGAATGGCTTGAAGACATGAAGGAATAACGCCCTTTCCATCTTTAAAGCCGTGTTGAGGCTGAGGTTTGGTAATGTTCATGGAACACTTCTGAAAACCACGGAAGGTGACAGCGGCGGTAAATGGGAATCAAATGAATATGAAACAGAATTGAAGCTCCTCATTGATTTGTCTACTCTGGTCCTGTTTTCAATACTTGACCAAGGAACATCGAAGAACTAGCTACTGAATGAGCAAATGTGCTTATCTGCTGACATTTTAAGACAGCTAAGAGTTAAACTTGTGGAGGTTCCTAAATTATAAATACATATTTCGGACAGTCGTCAATTGTAGCTAGTGGTATGTAAATAGAATTAGTCCCTACAGTATCTGTATCCAGCTGTCAGAAACAACACACGCCCCCCCCACCCCCACGCAGGCATAAAAATGCCACATCTCCCCCGTTCTGTGACCTTGTTTACATTTTTATCTACTTTCCACCATCCCTCACATTCATCACTGGCAATAACCTAGTTTTTAAGAAATGTGAATGTAGGCCACGTTCTGTAAGGGAGATTTACTTGTATATGAGGTTAAGAAAATTTAGGATTTTTTTAAAGTTAGGGTTTAAATAGCAACTTTCAGTGAGAACGTGGCTGAGACTTGCTCCTAGTTCAAGATGCTGGCCAAGCTACTTAAATAGAGACTGTGACAAAAGGGTGGGTTTATTTTTTGATCCCTTTCTCCACTCACCATCCCACTTCCAAGCTTTACAAAGAAGAACTCTCAAGGGGAGATGTGTTTGCTCCGTGGTCTCTTCTTCCTTTTCCTTTGGGTTAATGTGGAGTTTCTGTTTACTTTTCCCTTAAAACTCAGGCCCAAGGAACAAACTTCTCAGGTCAGAGACTCCATCTTCAATAAGGATAAAGAGAAAACAAATCATTAGAGAAAATACAAAGGACACAGAGCTAGTGAAATGTCCAGTTCACTTTGGTGAGTGGGCTGGGCTCACTTGGGGCCCCTCCTGCGGCTTCCCACCTATTTCCTGCTCACCAGGACCCATCTCATCCTCCCCCTGGGACCCTTCGCTGACATCTTTCCCCTCCCACCCAAACGTCCAGACTCCAGGTTCCCAGACCAATCTAGGGCTCCCCTTCCCAGCCAGGAGCCTGACCACGGCAGGGAGCAGACAGGGCTGTGGTCATGGCACAATACCGGCTTCATTTCTCAGGGGAGGGAGCTCATTTCCCTGGCAAGAAGGAGCGTCCTGTACTACGGGCCCATTGTCAGCATCAACCACGATACTTCCTGGATCAAATCACACACACCAGGCACAGAGGGTCGTTCTTTCACACCCTTAGGAGCTTTTTATTTTTATTTTTTAAGTTAACATTTTTACCTGTACTTTCAAGAATGGCAGACAGCGGGTTTAAGAAGAGGCCGTCATAGATGGAGAAGCGGGTCTTACAAACTTCATTATAAGAAGGGAAGATGGTCAAGAGATAACCAAGACAAGTGACCTTCAAGTGTCCCAGGCGAGAATCCCATCATGTCTAGCACAAACCACATCATTCCTCTGCCCAGGGCTATCCTTTTAGAAAAGCCCACGCAGGGCGAGAAGAGACCACGTTCATTACCTCAACCCAAGACATTCTCCCTACTCTAGATATTCTTGCTTTGATATCTGAAGCTCAGGAGGTCTTTTCTTGGCTATAGGGTTCTCTAAATATTCTCGCCCTACAGTCATATTCAGAAGAGAAGTCTACCTTCTCTTTCCATGCTTGCATGGTCTGCAACGACTGTAGTACAACAGTCTGTCGCAAGTGTATTGGCTATTTCAGTTTGCCAGAGCTGTCATGATAAATTAATTACAGGATGTTGCAGAAATGGCAAAGCTCCAGCAGCATCTTGCATAGTTTAATATAGACCCATTTCCCCATTTCAATGTATTTGTGGTTAGATAAATCCTCAGAAATTTACAGCTGCTATAGACTAGTTTATTATGTAGTCTGCCTGCACACATGATAAGTGTAATAATGTGATGTTCTTAAGGTGCATAGATTTTACTGACATTTCTTTACCACGGAAATATTTAGGTGCTAAAAGCTTCTGCAGAGACTTGTGACCATTTAACTTCTACAGAACAGGTATGGCAGATCAAAAGTATTACTATGTTTAACTCTCTCACTTACCTCAACTGAAGAATCACAGGTCAGCAAAGTCATGTGCAATGTTTATACTGAAGAGTACTGACAACAAACTCAACAGAGAAAAATAACTGACTTTCAGCTGAAAACACCAAAAAGCTGAACTGAATCTACCAAGCTTTTCTCCAGGGAACCTTCTTCCTTTCGACGGCTTTCTGCAAGCTTCCGTTGCTCCTTTTCGCTCCAGCAACAAGTTCTTGCTTTCCCTCCCTTCTATACTGTTATTTTTTCATTAAGGAAATCAACTCCATTCCAATAAATTTAGAGATTTATCCTTTGCCTGGCCAGAAATGAGTTTACACATAAAAATGTATACAAGTAGGTCATTCAATGTTCTTGTATTCTTCCATTCTTGACAAGACTCAAGGAGTTAGGAAGAAATGCACTGCAAAGGTAAACTGCAGACTGCTTAGTACTTCGAGCAATGACACAGAATATGTAGTTAGAGTATTCTGAAGTGAAAGAAGTGGAATTTAAGTTAGGTATGGTATGTAACTATGGTTTCCTTTGTTTGGACTGGAGAAATATATTGTAGATTCTTAGCAGCACTAGTAACCCCGACCCTCTGGAGACAAAACCCATCCATAATCATGTGAACTGGAGGTGTTAGAAGACAGGGTGCTTAAAACATATGCTTAATGTAGATTTGAAGGGAATTATTTGAAAAATAGCATTCTTTGTGTTTACAAAACAAATGTTTTTATGTTATGCACTTCTCGCCTTAGCTTAAAGTAGTTTCTATTCATCTAAATAATTAGAGCAGAAGGGTATGATGAATGAAGGGCCTCATTACCAAGTTTGCTTCCTGGGCCTCTGCAAAGAGTAGCTGTCTGCTTTTGCTTAGCAGCGCATTGTTAACCTTAAACGATGCTGACATTCAATTCTCCTGAAGATAATAGAGTCCATCCATAGATTGAGTTCTCCAGCCTGTGGATTGACATGCTTCTTGATGTTTTTATTACCTCTTATATGACTGGAATGGCGCCTTTTTTTCTGTTTCCTCAGTAAAATGTTACTATACATGTAATTAGTTTGATTCTACAGAGCTGTTTCTTATGGAGACATAAGAACTACAGTATGGAGTAAAGAATTATTAAAATAATGGTGAGCTGAAGTTTTAAAAACAATTTTACTATTAGTTTTTAGGTCACTGTGGCATTGCCAACGTATCAGATGTTTCCAGTCCCTGAACAGACTGCAGTTTTGCTCTTGATGTGTAATGGTCTCAACTCTAAGCATTTCCTGGGTTTTTTCTGCACAGCAACTAGGATCCACTACTTCAGAAATCTCCAGAGGCGTCTGAAAAACCTCCATCAGCACTGACATTTACAGGCATTGTGCACTCTACGAGATACTCAACTTCCAGAGCCTGGGTTACTTCATTCGTAGACCAGGGATGATTTTATCCACCTCATGGAATTGATGTGAAGGGTTAATGAGATTATGTGGAATGAAGTAAAGATTTGGGGTTCAATTAAAGCCAACAACTATATACAGTAAGTCCCCAGCTTACAAACAAATGAGTTCTGTTCTATTCCATGAGAGTTGTTCATAAACTGGATCTGTTCATAAGCCAACCAAGTGCTTTTTATACATACAGTATACTTGTGAAAATTTGCAACTCAAATGTTCCATAAGTCAGGGACCTATTTAATTAATAGGTAGAGTCCTCAGATGGAAATCATTTGGACATATATAAAAGTGTAAAGTCCCAATCCTTATAGTTTCTAGAACCTTAACAATGACAAAAGTGACATGTCAAATAGCTATAAACTGGCAAGATATTTCCCAGATATAGCCTTGCTGAACTTCTTGAACAGAAAATGTTTTTAATAAGACTTTTAAAAAATAACATACATAAAATTCACGTGTTTACTTTTATGTGACAGAAACCTTGTACAAGATTTCAAAAGCACTCAGTGTTGACTTAAAATCATTAATTCTCCTTGAAATATGCATTTCAAACATTTGCATTTATGATGCAAATATTCATGTTTTAAATTTTAAAGAACTTTATTTTAGGTTGCAAATCTAATCTATAGGTTCTCTTTTGGAGACAGGGTCTCATTATGTAGTTCAGCTGGTCTCAAACTTGTGATCCTCTTGCCTCAGCCTCCTGAGTGCTAGGATTCCAGGCGTGCACCATTATACCTGCCTCACAGCACAATTCTGTTTTTATTTGGTACCAGGGGCCAACTCTGTACCTCTTGCTTGCCAGGCAGGTGCTGTGCTGCTGAGCTAAATCCTGGGTACAGTAAAATTCTGATACTGAAAAAGAACTTAATTTTCAAGAGAAACTTGAATCAAAAGTCGGGGAATACAATTCTAGGAATATTTTAAAATGTTAGATATAGAATAAATGAATATTAAGAGTAAATATTAAATAATAAAGTTTACAAATTAAGTTTAAAATTAAATGCCCTTTAAAAAAAGTAATTGGGGGGCCGGAGATTCAGCTCAGTGGCTCCGGCGCCTGCCTTGCAAGCTCAAGGTCCTGAGTTTGATCCCGGTAACCACATACAATGCTGGGTGTGGTAACTCACGCCCACCAGCAATCAATACCATATACCACAGTGTGGGGCGTGGTGGCTCACACCTGTAATCCCAGCACTCAGGAGGCAGAGGCAGGAGGACTGCTGAGTTCAGGGCTTGCCTGGACTACATAGTGAGCTGAGGGCCAGCCTGAACTACAAAGTGAGACCCTGTCTCAAAAAAAAAAAAGTAATTGGCTTAAGTCATGTGTGTTCTGGTACAATTGGTCAAATTGTTACTTATTTAAAAAGACATGACATGTATAGAATTCAATTTCAGCATAAGGATAAAACAAAGAAAAGCACTTTGTTGCAACTAATTGATAGTGCCTCAAATCACAGAAAGGATTCTGTTGTCTGCCTTATCTATTAGTTCTGTCTTTAGCAGTTATAAAAATAACTTTTATTTTTCATATAAACACGAAGATCTTAAGAACTGCTTAGCTTCTGATTTATTGTTTCATTTGTCTTGATTTAAAATAACCTTACAATCTGTGGAAATCCTTTGTGATTGATTTAAAAGCCAAATCAACAATGCTGGACGTGGTGGCTCACGCCTGTAATCCCAGCACTCGGGAGGCAGAGACAGGAGGATTGCTGAGTTCG
>PVIC010036386.1:0-18608 GCA_004025085.1 Thryonomys swinderianus
GGCTGTGGGGAGAAAGGAACCCTTCTCCACTGTTGGTGGGATTGCAGACTTGTGCAACCTTTGTGGAGATCTGTGTGGAGATTTCTCAGAAAACTAGGACTACGGGTCCCATTTGACCCTGCTATACCCCTGCTGGGAATATACCCAAAATAACTTAAAAACTCACATTGGAAAGACAGATGAACGCCCTTGTTCATAGCAGCTCAGTTTGTGATAGCTCAATCTTGGAAACAACCCAAAAGTCCATCAACTGGAGAGTGGATAAAGAAGATGTGGTTTTTTTACAAAATGGCTTAATAAGATTTTGAAGTGGCTGCTAGATTTTAATATGAACTTCATGCCACACAAAGAAAATAAATCCACAACTTGATCAATTTTTCATGAACATAAAAACACCCACGTGATCATTGAAAACACATTTGAAGACGCTAGAAGATTCCTTGTGCCCTTTTCCTAATATTACTCCAAGTAAAATAACTATTACATCATCCTTTAATTTTTAATAAATCAAACATTATTTTTAATTTTAGAACAAAAATTTATGAAGTGAATGATTCCAAGATATAAAAAGTTTAAGCTAAAATCATAAAAGTAGGCAGAACAATAATTAAAGATAGCCAGACACATCAAATACCCTATGCAGTATCCACTCCATTACTTTTTAGTTTCTGATCTTGCACTCCCATTTAAGTGTGACAAGAATTTCAGTAACAGATTGAATGATGTTACATTTTCTTCCCATTCTGCTCTAGTTTGGTACCTTCTTCTTCAGGTAGGCAATTTCCTGCTTCTATAATATTTTGTCTTTTGAATAGATACATAATTTTAAGCCCTGGGCAAGAAAGAATTACATGATACAGTAAACCCTCAAGTTACAATGAGTGTGACATAGGAAAACTTGGGTGATAAGTATAATTTTCATTTTAACTTATGACCAAAGTCTTGAATTCAAACTGGAACACCACTCACTTTTCTACCAGATGGTCACAGACACAGATTTTACCCTTAAATATTTCTAGAAGGAACATTACAGCATCCTTTCCTATATGGGGTTAATTGAAAAACCCCGGGCCTATGTCTCTCTAAGGACACTGAGCTCTGCCTGTAGCTAGATAATTCAATTTAGTTCTCTTTCCACCTCTGCTTACAAAAGTGACTTTCTCAAGTAAGTCTAAGAAGTTTATTAAATACCTTCAGCTTCAAAATTTTCAAGGTAGTTGCAAAAATAAGCATGTTTTTGTCACCAGTTAGTGATTACTATACTCAAAACATGTAGCATTGGTTTTTAGAAAAGAAAAATAGAAAGAGATGACCAAGGATATTACTCATCAAATGACAGTTTTGAATTTTACAGGATAAAAGAAGTTATCTTAACTAGCTTTTACATACTCATATGACATTTTAATTTTTTAAATTCTATTTGTTTATTTATTTATCTATTTATTTATTTTTGAGATAGGCTCTCATTTTGTAGTTCAGGCTGGCCCTGAGCTCACTACGTAGCCCAGGCAAGTCTCAAACTCAGCAATCTTCCTGCCTCTGCCTTCCAAGTGCTGGGATTTCATATGACATTTTAAATATGTGCAGACAGATATTTAAAAGAACATCCAGGCTATCTGTCCTCTTCATGTCATTGTAAAAAATGAAATTGGCTTAAATGACTCCTCTGCCTCCTCCTGTCATATGACTGAAAACACATCTTGCCTGTGGTCAGCGTGTGTGCTGGCACTGCTATTAGACTATCATCCTCCCTGTCACCATCCAAAGGCCCCTACTGCTATTTCTGCTGGTTTTTGGAGTGATCTATTGCTTACTGTCTTGTACACCTTTAGTCAGGCTTCAAAGTACTGCAAAGATTCTTTTCTTAAATCAGAAATCTGATTGTGATTGAGAAAAGCTCTCTTAAAGGCTGTAATGACTTCTCCGAACAGCTATAAAACATTGTAAGTCAGGTTCTGGAGACAGTATGTAGAGAATATATGGCCTGAGCTCTCTGTGGTTAGACTAACATGTACCATGCCACAGAAACATTTCTCCCTGAGAACAAAACATAAGAGAAGAGAACTTTTTAAAATCCAGATTGAAAAGGAAATAATAAAAGTGTCTCATTGCTCATGAGCTGATACTTGATAGAAATTCTGATAAAAATCTACAAAATCCAAAACTAACATCTTACATAAAAAACAGAATTCAAGATAAGTACACAATAAAATTATCTACACTCAGAAGTCACAATAAAAATTAGAATAAAAATGCTTTCCATTGATATATTTGGAGGTAAATAGGACAAAATATGCAAAATTATAGTTAAAGCTATAAAATATTACTAAGATAAACTTACTAAGATAATATTACTAAGATAAATGTGAGATAACTTACCTTTACTAAGGTAATTTTTTTTTTTTGAGACAGGGTCTTGCTTTGTAGTTCAGGCTGGCCCTGAGTTCACTATGTAGCCCAGGCAAGCCACCACAAACTTAGCAATTGTCCTGTCTCTGCCTCCCTAGTGCTGGGATTACATGCGTGAGCCACCACACCCGGCACTGTAGTATGTGGTATTGATGGCTGGTGGGCGTGAGTCTCCACGCCCAGCATTGTATGTGGTTACTGGGGATCAAACTCAGGACCTTGCGCTTGCGAGGCAGGCGCTGGAAACACTGAGCTAACCCTCCGGCCCGCTAAGGTAAATTTTTGATTAATGAATATTTACTCAAAGCCTTTGGATTAGAACACTCAACAGTTTTAATGTCAACTCTCATCAAGTTGATCTATAGATTCAACAACACCTGAGCCTAAATTCTTGCAGTTTTTCATGTAGACACTGATGGATGTGCCTAAGTAGAGAAATCCAAAGAACCTTGAAAAATCTAAACAACTTTGAAAATTTAATCCAAATGTTGGAAGACATACATTATCTTACTTTAAATTTTGTTTTAAAACTAAGTCAATCCAGAAAAATGTAAAATTGGAAAAAGAAGATGAACAAGCAAAAAAAAAATAGAGACTTAATAAACATTTCCTTCAATAAAGGAGAAAATGGGAAAATTCATTGGAGAAATTATAGTCCTTTCCATGATGATGATGGAAAATTAATTTTAATAAATACATATACTTTAAATTCATAGTATTTATGAAAGTTAACCCATTAAGAGTTCAGCAGTACACATGTGTGAGTACAAGAAAGAATCAATAAACTTAAAGCACAGATTATTTATAATTTTCCAGTCAGAAATTTAGAAGTAAAAAACTATCCACACCTGTTGGCATGTCCCCAAATCCCAGCATTTGGAAGGCTGAGGCAGGAAGATCACAGTGAGTTTAAGCCCAGGCTGGGATACATAACAAATTGAAGATCAGCTTGAATTACAAAGAGAAACCTTGTCACCCCCCCAAAAAAAAAATTAAAACCAAAAAGTAAAAGCCCAAAGTATGAAGATTCTTTTAAAAAAACAACAAACTGTGGGATAAAATAACGGACCACAATGTAACTTATGAATATCTGAAAAGAGAAAGAAGGAAGCAGATGATGGGGCAAGAGTCAGAAGAACATAAAGTTTAATTGAAAAAGAAAAGAAAACAAGAAAAATTCCTAAATCTAGAAAAGGAAATTGGCAGATTCAGAAAGCCCCCGTGACTGCAACTTTTATGGATCAAAAGAAATCTATACTATGACATTACTATTAAACTGTGAAAATTCAAAGACGGAGACTTTTTTTTTCATTGTATGAGATATGCAATTCAGATATCTCAGGGAATACTTATACATAATCAGACTTCTCAGCAAATCTTTGTAACCTGTAAGGAAATAGGATTATGCATTCAAAGTATCACATACAAAATTTATGCTAGCCAGAATATTGCCATACCAATAAGGCCTATCTCAATATCTTAAAGCACATGTATGAAAAGTTTACAGCTCATATCATGCTCAACACCTGAAAATTATGTGTTCTTCCTTAAGGATGAGAAACAGGAAAGGATCCTCTTGACACCCCATCTGAGATAACATTGACATCTCAACCAGAGTAAGTGGAAAAGAATCAGAAATGAGAAACATACAATTTGAAATGAATAAAATTATTTCTGTTCCTAGGTGACAGGATCACATGGAGAAATTCCTAACATTTCACAAAACTGCAGAACAACAACAAAAAATGGGGAGTTATAGGATAAAAAGTAACATATCAAGATCTTATCTACTTTATAAAAATGAATAATCTGAAAAGAAAATTATCTCACTTGCAATAGCATTTAATAGGGTAAAAGAATAAGCTTCTTTTTGAGACAGGGTCTCGCTTTGTAGTTCAGGCTGGCCCTGAGCTCACTATGGTGCCCAGGTAAGCCACCGCAAACTCAGCAATCCTCCTGTCTCTGCCTCCCAAGTGCTAGGATTACAGGCATGAGCCACCACCGGGGATCGAACTCAGGACCTTGCACTTGCGAGGCAGGCGCCAGGACCACTGAGCTAGCCCTGCGGCCCAGGAATAAGCTTCTTAAGGAATAAGCTTCACCAAAGAGGCAAAATTTTTTACACTGAAAACTGGGAAATGTACTGAAATTTAACAGAAACAAAGATCCTCTATTCATAACAGAAAGACAATATTGTTAAAATAACCTTGCTTCCAATGTGACCAATAATAAATATTGCACTGAACTCATAGAAGTCCAAGTATAATTTTTGTAAAAGTAGAAAAATAAGCACAAAATTCACTTGGAAGCCAAAACACCCCAACCGACTAAATAATTTTGAGAAGAACAAAAGAACTGGAGGACTCATCCTTCTTGAAGTTGATGAAAAATACAACTCTATACTAAACAAAGCAGCATGATATTGGCATAAAAACAAATACCCCAACAGAACAAAGATCTCAGAAATCAACTCATGCCTGTCTGGGCAAATAATCTTCTGTAGAAGAGCCAGCTCTAAATGGTGGGGAAAAGAGTAGTCCCAGCAATAAATGTTGGAAAAATTGCATATGCACATGTAACAATACTACTCAGAAGGGATTAGAATCTCAGGCATAAGACCTGAATTTAGAAAAGTCTGAGAAAAAAACACTAGGAAATCCCAACAGTGTGCTTGTTGATGATCTATTGAATACAGTAACCAAAATGTAGGCAACAAAAGCAAAAATAAGCAAGTATAGTGCAGTAAACTAGCATCCTTCTATATAGTCAAACAACTGAAGAAAAGAACATGGAAGGGAAAGCAGCATTGCCAACCATCCATCGGAAAAGGATTAATATCTGAAGCATGTAAAGAACTCACACAATAACCAAATAATTTTAAATGTGCAAAACACTTGGACATTTTTCCAAAGGATACACACAAATGGACAGGCAGGCTATGAAAATGCAACATCACTAAATAGGAAAATGTGAACTACTAGAGATACTACAGAAAGTACTATGGTTTTCCTCACAATTGGGACACAATTAGATTTAATGTTGTAGAAGTCCCGTTTTCTAATATTTTTCCAGAGTAATTGAGATTAGGATTCTGAAGCAATAGTGTCACTCCCAAGCTCATTGCAGCATTATTCATAATAATCTTCAGGTAGAAACAACCTGAAATCCACTGAAGGATGAGCTGAGATAGAAAATGTGGTACATACACAAAAAAGACCATCTCCCACATTCTGCACTGTGGATGTGTCTTGAAGACATTAGGTTAGGTGAAATATGCCAGGCACAGCAGGACAAATGACATGGGGTGTCTGAAGGGAACTCCCAGCACAGACAAATAGGGCAATGGTAGCTAAGGTCTAGGGATAAGGCTGTCTAGAGAGCTGATGTCCAAAGGGCAGACATTCAGCCAAGCAGGGCAACAATGTCTCAGGTACACTCCATATAGCAAGCTTCATAGACTTAATATGGTACTCTACTCTTCATAGCAAAATGAGTAGATTCATGTTATATTTTCTATCATAACAAAAAAGAAGACATGCTATAAGCAGACTTTGAAAACTGTCAATTGCATGAGTATTACGAAGACCACCCAGGCAAATGGAATAACTGGAAAATAAGCAGAGGAAGAAAAAGAGATAGCATTAGTTCTCGAGCTATTAGCAAGCATATGATTAAATTGTTGATTTAGTGATTAAAAACTTATTCATAACTCAAGTAGAAACTATAAACACTATCATCAGCACGTGTAAAAATAGCTTCTGTATTGATACTGTTCACTTCCTAAAAATGATGGTTCTCTTTCTGCCTATGACTAGCAGCTAACATTTATCAAACTTATCCTAGAGAACAGAGTTACTTCCTATTCCAACCAAAGGCTCCTACAGTATGTGTTTAAAATGTGGTATTAGTATTCCAAGACCTGTATTTGGAAGGAAATTAAAAAATTAAGCTCAGGCAGATATAAAATATTATTTTACAAGGGCATTGCTCTAATTTTAGATCAATTTCTAAAACTTATCAACAGTGTTCCACTTGCCATGCTGCACTTTTCCAAATTGTTTCAGGAGTAGAGAGCACTTATTCAGTAAGACATCTTTTTGAAATCATGATTATGTGATCAACTGCTTCTATTAATAACTGAGCCTCTTCTATTAGAGGATGTTCCTCCGCCCTCTTTCCCCTCTGTCTCTATTTCCATTCAGCAGTGGAATATGCAATTGGAGGGTGCCTGTCAATCACAGGGCTTCAATTCCATGAAACACAAGTTGTTCTCTCACACCCAGAGGATCAAGCCTTGGTTGTGTATATTTTCCTAAGGAAGCACAGACAGTATTTTATAAATTTTAAATAGTCACCAATACTTAAAAATAAAGAAAGAGCATAATCTGCATTTCTCCCTCCTTGAAGGGGAAAAAAGATTCAGAACTAAGTGCACAGTTTACTGTTCTGAGACTACCGTGGCTGACGAAAGGACCATCTTTCTAGAAGGTCTTTTGCTATGCTCGCTTTGACAGCACATATTCTAGAAGGCGTTTTGCAGTTTGCACAATCTTAACACTTCCTATGGCTTCTCAAATCTGTCCTAAGTAACAGATGCCCTTAAATTCTCAGGTGTTTTAAAGGAAACATACTCAGTGGGCTCCTGTCTCAGCAGAAATAGGATTATTAAGCTAGATTAAAGACTTTAGCTGTATTGATGAACAAAAATGAGTAATCAGAAAACTGTAACTTTCTGTAAAAGTAAAAACTACATTTGTTTTAAATTATAAAAACAAATATGAATACATGAGAAAAATTAATCCTAGCTCACAAATTTACTGTTAAAAATCATCTCATATGAGCAGAATTTATTTAGATATTAAAGAACTAAAGTGGTAGATGTATGACAAAATGAAACATGACAAAATGAAACTTTTTTTTCTTTTTTTGAGACAGGGTCTCACTATGTAGCCCAGGCAAGCCTCGAACTCAACAATCTGCCTCTCTGCCTCCCAAGCGCTGGGATTACAGGTGTGAGCCACCACGCCCCGCACTGTGGTATGTGGTATTGATTGCTAGTGGGTGTGAGTCTCCACCCCTAGCATGGTATGTGGTTACCAGGATCGAACTCAGGACCTCACACTTGTGAGCCAGATGCCAGAACCACTGAGTTAATCCTCTGGCCCCACAAAATGAAACTTTTAAAAGTTATAGCATATTCCTTTAGAGGTAAATGTCTTTTCCCAAATTGTTCAGGCCTAGGGTATAAATACTACCCCCTCCTCCTCTTAGACAAAATACGCCCATGCTCCTCCTGGACACAGGGTTCTTCAGACTTCTGCATTCCGAAAGCAAAACCATAGCCCTGAGCCAGCCTGGACACAAACGCAGCACAAAGGATCTGGCCCAGGCTCAGGTCCCAGAAAGATGAGGCAAGTTTAGAGATATATGCTCCTCACTGCGTCCTCTCCCCTCTGCTCCTTCTGTAAAAGGCCCCTGCATATGTGGGCACGAACTAGATGGTGGCTTGAGGTAAATGAAGCACCTACAACTTCTCAGAACTAGCACTAAAGATCTTTTCAATTCTTTTCAAAATAAATGGCCCTCTGGTTTGGATCGCAGTGAGAAAATGAACTGAAGCATTTCGATCTGAGTGGTGGCAATAAAAAGAACATTCAGTGTCATGAAGGTTTGGAGACCAAGTATACTGCAGAAAGCACCTACCACCACCTCAGAGGGGAGGAACGTGGGAGCAGATTAGAATTATCTAAGCCAGGGGCTCCGTAAAGAAGAAACGGACAGGTCTGGCCAGCACAGAACAAAGCCAATATGGAGTCTCACCAAAGACTGTCCTTCTCCTTTCCTTAATGGTACATGTCTTGCCACAGATCTTTTATGGCACCACTCTGTCATACATGACCCCATCAGTTAAAAAATGACACAGTGCTCTCTTGCTCTCAGACTATATATAACCACCTGCCTGCTTTGTCTTGTAGCTGCTCCTCCATCTTTAGAGCAGTCTGTCAGGGACCCTTCTCAATAAAGCCTGCTACCCCACACACAAGTCTCGGTCCATTTTATTTTCTATCAGAAATTCATACCTGTAAGAAGAGCTCTATGTGGGGGGACCAACAACTTTAAATCAACTTTCAGGCTGGCAAAGAAATCTGAGCACACAGTGGGCCAAATTCTACAACTTTTAGGAAAACTTCTAAGTAGGAGCAACTGCTGGTGAGGAAATTCTAGAGTGTTGACAGGATAGGATGCAAAACTAAGTGACAAAATGATAGACAGCTCACATGGTGAATTTATTCATGTGTATATACATAAACATATCTACATATGTTACTGAAATAGCAAGAGCTAGTGCTTTAGTCTACAGTTTTATACAATTTGTCATTTAGCGCATTTGATCTCCACACAGCAGTCACAACAATATCAACTTTCCACATGAATAAACTGGGTTACAGAGTATGACATTTACAAATCCATTTCATCCTGTGGGTTGCAGAATTAACATCAGAACCTGGAAGCATGGTCTGCCCACCTCTGCTCGGGCAAGCACATGTAACCCAACAAGCAGTCAGACCAGGTACATGTTTCCATGAATCCCAAGGTTAAACAGGTAGTGAGATGTGGACGAGTTTGGGGACCAGGGGCCCTCAGAATAGCACACTTTGCTAGTTACAGGTAAATGCAAAAAAAACACAAAAACAAAAAAAAAACCCTCAGTGTGTAACACATTGATAATCACCTATTAGTTCTCAGACTCAAAAGACACAGGCTGTGTTTCTGGAACGTGGTGGTCACCACTGTCCACAGTCCTGTAAACCCAGAAATGCGAGAGATTTTAAAAACCTTCCTGCCTTGGGCTGAGACCAGATTTAGGCTATAATTTAGCTTTCCTAAATGACTTTCCTCAATTCTACTTGATTGAAGCCCCCCAAGAGTACACTGACCATCTGCAGAGGAAAGGAAAATAAGTTACAATTTCAAAGCAACTTCTAAGAAAGACATAAGGGAGCATCACAGAATGCCCCAGCTCCCCCAAACCCTTAAGTAACTTGTGTGCAGACTCAGGCTAGGTGTGGAGCCCCCATGGCACTGCCTGCCTTCTCTCTTGAAAGTGGAACTCTTTATGCATCTACAAATCATTCTACCTATACTTTTGCATACTTGCTTATGTGTCTTGACTGACATCTCTCAAAGGCTTAAAGAACTCAGGACGAAACAGTGTGTGTATATGGGGAGCAGTTCCTATAATGTCAGAAGGCAACTTCCTACTAAGAACAAAGTCTGGCAACAATAGAAAGGCTATATATTTGAAATTCTCATTGTTACAAATTGCAAAGGGCCTTTTATTTGCTGAAATATTTTATTAAACACAGAAAAGGAATAGATATAAAAGTCCATGCAGTAGATAAGAGATATCCTAGGACAACTGACTTTATTGTCCACTGAAACATCAGATTTATATCTCTGTAACGAGGTAATTCAATCTACCACCCTAAAAGAGCTATCTCTAATACAATACATATACCCTTCCACCCCAATGCCAAGAGCCTAGATTTCAATTTGTTTACAATAATGTTTCTCTTACCTGCTAACTAACTTACAAAGTGAATTCAAAGCATGGTGTTCCTTTTTCCTCCTCCCTTACACAAACAAAACTCACTTGATTGCTACATATGTCTGTGGCAGGGTTAATGAGGCCTGACCATTTGTGGTTATGTATTTTATGACTAAAAATTCTAAGGGGCAACTTACATTCCATAGAATACCAGCCATTACAAAACTAGTAAATGCTTTTGTAGAGGAAGGTAGGCCTTTTGAAAATTAAGATTAACAGTGTTTATCTGTTTTGGCTTCTATTTTCTTTATAGACTGGATTTATTTCATATTCTAATGGGTACTATGGAGCTTCATGTTGGATAATATTACTCTTTCTCCAAATTTGTATGGCAAACTAAAAGCACAGCACATGTTTTCTGTAGATCTATCTATAGTTAATTAGACTTACGATCCTTGGAACAGATTAATTGAAGAACTGTTTAAGGAAATAACACCACCACCACTCACAAGCAGCCTTACTTAACTCTTCTTATCAAAGATTTATCTCAGATGTTGTAAAAACTAAGTGATATAATCTAATTTATAGTAGCTTTTCAGTAAATAATTAAGAAATATCAAACTAAAAAAAGCTCCAAACAATAATCCCTTCCTAAACTCTAGAAAGATACTTCTACCAGAAATATAGACAAATTCTGTCAGCGATTTTAATACTGTTTACCGGGTGGTATTTTAGCAATGTCTCAATAAAAGTTTAAATAATAATTTTTATTTCATAATTATCATCTGTAATGATGGACATTTAAGGGAAAGTAATATTTGATATTTCTATAATAGTAAACTGATACTCTGATATTGTTATTTATTGAATTTTAGTATGTTAAAACATTTTTATTGTACATTGGAATAAAATGTGAATATTCAAATCGGGCGTGGTGGCTCACGCCTATAATCCCAGCACTTGAGAGGCAGAGACAGGAGGATTGCTGAGTTTGAGTCTTGCCTAGGCTACATAGTGAGCTCAGAGCCAGCCTGAACTACAAAAGTGAGACCCTGTCTCAAAAAAAAAAAAAAGTGAATATTCATTAGAATAAAGGTTTATCTGACAGAAAAAAAACCCAGCTATTTTCATGTTTCCTTTCTCTTCTTTTCTTTCATCCTATCCTATGTATTCCTTTTACCTCATTTAGGTTATTTTTATACAACCATAATGCTGTCACAAAGACCACTAAAGGTTACAGTTGGAAAAATAGTTCCCAAAGCTCTCCCTAAGTCTAGCATTTTTAGAAGGGTTGATTTCAGGATACCTGGGTTTTCAGAATTTCACAACAGTCTCTCACAGCTTTTTACACACATGCTCGCTCTTCTTGCTACAACCTCAGTTCATTTTCTTCTCCCTTTAGAATAAGAACTGCTCCTTATCACTGTGCTGTGAATACAGTAAAGTCTGAATTGTACCTTTTATTTCACTTAACTGTGTGCCCTTCTTAGACTCTGGCATCCCTTAAAAACACAGTAAGATTCTATGAGATTGTGGATTTTGCTTTCTAAACTAGAAAAAGATAGCAACACAGAAGACATCTCAAAATTGGCCAAAATACCTGTTTTTCTCTTTAAATCTGTACCCTCTTACCAGCACTGGTGAAGGTCACGTGGGTCATCTGATGCAACTCTTAGCCTCCACTGAAGAACAAGGAGACAATTCTGCCAAAGCCCACAGATATTGCTCCCAACCCAGCAGTAAGGCAAGAACCTCCTACTCTACTTCCAGGTTGGTGCTATTTATACAATAATTTATTTTATTTATTCTCCCTGAAAAAGCTATTTATTCACCCTGAAAAAGGCTAGGGTAAATTGGATTGACTTGTTTACAGCTTCAGTTACTTTGGTTAATCATTCATTTCACCTGGGTGCCTCAAGAGATTTTTTTTTTTTTTTTTCCAGAATCCATCCCAGGCCTCCTGATGTCTGAGTCCTGGAGACCAGGTGTCTCAAATGAAAAATTTTATCCCAATGTCTCTGACACCAGAAAAGCTGGAGAACTCTGGAGAAGCCCGTATTGTGAAAGGATCTCACCCCAAGCAGATGTATTCCTCCTATTTCTCTCTTTAAGCTGACCTCTCTCTCCTGTTGAATATGAGAAAAGGGATAGTGACATTTCTACAAGAAATAAATGCTAGTAGACATTCGAGTTACAACTGGCCTGGCATATGAACTTGAGTTAGTTAGGTTAATAGAAGATTCACCTGCCTCTTGTTATCTATCGCTGTATCAGGTAGACTTCCAGATCTCAGCTGTGTTGAGTTACAACCAACTTGAGTTACAACCAGCCCTTGGGGATCAATCAAGTTTGTAAGTCAAGGTTTTAGGTACACTTGGAATATACCAATAAAAATAATTGAACAGTTAAAAAATTGCTAGATAACCAATTTCTATTAGAAAACAAATCCATGAAAAATAAAACACTGTGAGGATTTTAAAGTGCATTTACATATTATTACTATGTATAATTTTGTGGAATGAAGAATTTTCAGATCTTAGGGGTCAAAAGATGAATTTCCCTTTGGCATGAAAGGATCCAAGCTGTGTAAGTAATCTCACATTTAGAGAGAGTTCATGCTTCTAGAACTTGAGATGAGGACAGCGTTTCTCTGTGGCATCCCTTCTATTGCATTGATGGCAGCTGCCATCCCATCTAATAGCAAAACGCTTTCTCTGTTCCTGCTGTGTGCCAGGAAACTATGACATCACCAAATCTTGGAAAATAGTTTCATGCCAGAATTGAGAACATTAACTTTTGTCATTGGATTTCCTGTGATCAAAACTGGACTGTAACAGTAGTATCACCAGTCTCACCATGTGTGATCAGAGAGTAGAGATGGCAGGATGTGATGAAAGTTAGTGAGGCTTCATGGGTTGTACAGAGACCCCCATCTGGGCATGTTACCCCTCCTTAATCTCAGTGTGGTTATATGATAATATGTAAATATAAAATCCATGATATCAAATCATTCCAAGTGTTGGGTCAGGCAGTGCATGAGGATTACTGTGCAAAGTGTTTGCTACACAGTGGCACACAAGAAAAGCCACTGTTGACACAAGGTCTGTGGAATCCTAATTAATTTAATTTAATCCTAAATTACTCTTCCACAGAATATCATGTTCTAAACCAAACAAATAGTTTTTAAATGGGCTTTTATTATAGTGTGTACAACTAGGTTGGAAAATAGAGGTGAAGTAAGACAGCGCTGTTTTGCCCACAAGGAGAACAGACTACTGGCTGTTTAAGTCAGGGATGTATTCATGTATCATACTGCTGCAGATCTGCCCATGATCAATTGCCAGCCTGACAATAACTGATTTATATTCAAAGGGCAGAATGGGTGAAAGTTCGTGAAGATTCACAGACAGATAAATTAAAACTGACTTAGAGATTTGATTTTACAAAGATGACAATGAAGAGAAGAATATTGTAGGTCTCTAAGAAATAGACTAAACAAGAGGATGGCAAATACAGTGAGCAGTTACGGTGAGGGGGCAGGGAGAGGATGCTCTTGGACAACATGCAGGGGGTGTCCCTCAGCTTCCGGAAGCCAGAAACACAAGGGCGTATCCTGTATTACTGGTGAGATCTAGAATCAGCAGCTGAAGGGGAGTCTGAGAGCAGTGTGAAGATGGGTAGACAGGGAGGGAAACTCAGCCAAGGCCCTTGAGGAGCTTCCTGACTGTGACAGTGTCGCAGGGCAGCTGCCTAAGGAGACAGCACACTGCTAGAGCCCTTTGATCTCTCTGATGCTCAGAGTGAAGACTCGGCCATTTGCCTTTGGGGAGACAAGGGCGATCTACCAAAATGGAGATGATATAATGAAAAGGGCCATTTTCTTGTCTCAGATCTGCCAGATATTCAAAGGGTAACAATGGGCAAGCCCCCTTCCACTTTCACGGCACCTCTTTCACAGCCCTGTTGTGAGGAGTCAATCAGCCACTGCCTTTTCCAAATGCCCAGAGAGTGGTTGGAGTTGTGCCAGAACAGAGTACAAAAAAGAAGACAGTGAAGAATCAGTTTTTAGAGCAAGCCAGAGCTCAAACCCAACACTCATTACTTTTGTCTCCTTTTTTCCAGCCTTAAACTTATCAAAACCCTGATGGGTTCACACAACCCCCTTTCAGTCTCATCCCTAAATTAGAGCATCCTTCGTTACATTTCTAATGTGCATTTTTACAAGCAACCTATACAGTTTCCCCAGAGTAAGCACTACTGGCATCTTAGTTTATAGATCTGAAGACTGAGGCCACCTAGTCTACCCTGAGCCACCTAGACCAGAGAGCACCCACATATCTAATGCCAAAGCCTATGTGAGATTCTTTTTTTTCCAGATAATGTCCAATGTGATGCCATGAGGCCAGGGTGCAGCTACCCAAATGCTGCTCCCTAAGACATGGCTTCCAGGGTTCTTGGGGTTTGTGATTGCTGCCGGAAGCTTCTGTATTGCTCTGCAAATCTTTGCCCACAAAGGACTTTAATCTAATCTCTTAATGCCACTTTAAACCATGCAATACTGTGCAAATCCTCTACAATTTAAGCTTCAGGATTTTTTTTAGTATGATAAGGAATCTTACATCTATTTTTCATAGCAATGCCAAAGATATGAAAACTACTGGAAAATGAATTATCTACACATCACTTTAATGTATAATGATTATTTATTAGCTATTAATATATTTTACTTTCTGAAATTAAAAATATAAAGTTGTTGTTAGGGTATGTTATGACTTACCATGTGGTTGCAACATGGATTTCCTTGCAGTCTGTTCAGTATCCCTTTGTGAATCACAAATTAACCTATCTTAAGAGAGAAGGCAGCAGCCACTGAAGACATACAGCATGAGACAGAAAACTTTCTTCCAGTGCTGGGGCATTTACTAAGACATAAAGAGCAGATACTAATGACACAGGCTTGTCCCTGCCATTTCTCTTGCAAAGGAGCACTATGTCTGTCATCAGTCCTGGCCTTTTCACCTGTGAGAGAGCAGCTACAGAAGCTTCATGCCAGGAGGGTCTCAAGTATCCATGTTCTGTCAAACAGATCAATACCATCTTGGAATCTGTGTGTTCTTTCCTTTGATATTGAACTGGAAACAGTTTTCTCAAAGGTGTGGCATGGGCACCCTGCACTGCATGGACTGAAGGAATAGTGACTCCTGCAGTCTCCACAGCCTCCAGACTCTAGAGAAATAAACGGGGGGGGGGGGTGCCATTCTGAAAGGGAAGAAGTAATCGAAGACAATGCAGGTGGGTTCCACTTCAGGAAAACAGTGGATTGCAGGATCTTACATGGACTCTGGGCTCAATGTTACTGTGTCTAGTTTCATATCTGTGGATGTTACATGGCCCCTTTGAGGTTCAATGTTGTCATCTAAAAGAAGAGTAGAACAATGGCTGCATCTATGGATTGTGGTGAGAATTAACTGAGGCAACAGTTAAAAAGATCAGCAGGGTGATGGATCTTGTAAGTATCCCAATGCAGTTTTTCTTTTTTATCATTATTCCTTTCCTTTGCAGATTACAGGCACACACAGGGATCTTGCTGCACATTTCTGCCTGTTTGTATCAATTTGTAGAGTTGCCTTTGGAGTTAATCACAAGCAAGCAGATTCCCTAGAAGCTGTGGAGCACACAAAGCCAGCAAGTGAGTCAGAGCATATGCACAGTGAGACATGACAGAAGGAGGTACATAAGGGTGCATAGCGCATGGCCCAGGTGGAAAGTGCTCCAGGAGCTGGCAGGAGAATTGAATGAAAACTGTATAACTCAATGGTCTAAAATCTTTTTTGCAGAAATTCGCCCTTTTAATAAATCATCAAAAGATCAAGCAGTTGTCATGAAATGCCCAGGCTGCTCCAGGACATGTGTTCACGGTTATGCTTGGGTTAGACAAGTAGGAATGGAACTGTGACCTTCATATCCTTGTGTGACTTCCTTGGGAGTCCTGTCTAGCTAGCTGTGACTGTCCAGCCCCTCAGTCTGTCTCTGAACACATGTATTTGGGAAGCCTTCTGTGTGAAACTCAAATTCAATACTTTCCAAGCAGAACCAATTATCTTTCTTTCAAATAAATCTGTACTTAGAATTTTGGTTTCAGTTGTCATCACTGTTCACATGTCGCAGATTATGAACCTTAAAGACAGCTCTAATAGTTTTTCATTCATCACATTCCATAAGAAATTGAACAGGAGGGACTGAGGCTTGCCAAGCGGCCCTGCTCCACCCCAGAGACTCAGGTACCCTGGGCACGGTTCCATTCCTGGTTTGGAGGACTGAGGTCTGCCAACCCACCTGCTCCACCCCGGAGACTTGGGTACCCCTGGACACCATTCCATTCCCAGCTTGGAGGACTAAGGTCAGCTGACCAGCCCTGCTCCATCCCAGAGACTCGGGTACCCCTGGGCACCATTCTGTTCCTGGCGCAGGGGACTAAGGCTTGCCAACCAGCCCAGCTCCATCCCAGAAACTCAGGTACCCCCAGGCACCCTTCCAACAGCGGAGGACTGAGGCATGCAGGCCGGCCCCCACCCCATCCCGGAGCCGCGTTGTAAAGACCCAGGCTGGAGAGGAGCCGGAGCCATTTCCTGCATCCCTCCACACCGGAGCAGCACCAAGAGACCAGGCAAGATTAAAAAAAAAGGGTGGGGGGAATCTAGCTTCTATTTCGCCATCTACTCCTAGATCCCTCTATTCACCTCTTGTCCCCACACCCTCTCCTATCTTCCTGTCAGAAGCAACACACAGAGGTAAAAGATTCTTAGGCTGCCCTATTTCTTCTCCTGTACTATTATAAGATGGTGTGCAAAGTCTTTATTGGTAATACAGCATACAGTTGGCACTGTTTTATATATATCCTTTCATCCTCTATTACCTGCTGGCATATGTGAGGTACTTGAGTCTAGGTGATCTTCATAAATCTGCTAACCCTATTTCACTCTCATCCTGTCTCCCTAACTCCCTGATCCCCCAGTGAACTTTCATTACCAAAGGGGTCTGGGGGTACATTTATGATCTACATGTTGTATACACATTGCTGATTAATTCTAAATTTTGGAATATGGACATAGAAGTAACTCATGAGCTCAAAGTCTTCAGAATTGAAAATAACAAAACTTTGCATTTTATTTACTGTGTGTAATGCTGATATTGGCACTGACTGTATTATAGTAACAAGAATAATGGGGTTATTCTGCTCGAATTCCTCCCATGATATGTTAGAACTAAGAACTCTGAAGGGTCATTACAGATTCAAGGAGGACCCCTCAGAAAGATGCCACATCCAAAGGGCCCCAGATAATAGAAAGAAAGAGACCTGAAACAAACATTGCCCTGTCATCAGGCAAAGAATTAAACAAATAGCATTAGTAACAACAAAAGAGTAGAAATTAGAAAATATACAAACGATCAGGCACAAAGATCACCACCACAGGGAAATTCAGGGAAAAGAGAAATAGAAAAAACTGAAACTCAAACACCAGGACTCTTGGAGATGGTAACTAAAGCAAATCTAGTAAAATGAAAATCAGAACTCATCTCTGGGATCAAAACAGAGATACTGTCCACAGTGAAACACATCATTTAAGAAGAAATCAGCAAGAAGATAAAAATCCAAGATAGCAGAAGCAATGGAACCTTTTAAAAAGCTTCAAGCAGAGCTCCAGGGAGTGATGAAGGAGAATGAAAGCTTGCACAGTAGGATGAATGAAGCAGAGAACCGAATCTCAGACCTAGAGGACAGCATAGGAGCCAAAAAGCAGGAAAGATATAATCTATGGAAAAGAGAAAGGGACCATGATAAATCAATTCAACAGCTTCTAGATGACTCAAAGAAAAATAATATGAGACTTATTGGAGTCACTGAGGAAGCAGGAGACGGTGTAAAGGACATAAAAAAGCTATTGCCAGAGATAACAACAGAAAACTTCACAGGAAAAGAAATGGACATACAGATTAATGAGGCCTATAGGACTCCAAAACACCGTGACATAAACATATCTACACCTAGGTATATAATTACCAAGGTTCCAGATGCACAACAAAAGAATGAAATACTGAAAGCAGTGAGAGAAAGGAAAATCACCTACAAAGGGAAGCCCATTAGGATCACAGCAGACTTTTCAACACAAACATTCAACACAAGGAGAGCATGGAGGGAAATACTTCAAGCATTGCAGGAAAACAACCTCCAACCAAGACTGTTGATCCTGCAAAACAATCTTTCAGAATAGATGGGGAAATAAGTTACTTGCATGATAAAGAACACCTGAAACACTTTACAAATACGAAACCTGCACTCCAAAACATTCTAAAGAACATCTTGGAAAAAAAACACAGTAAATTCCATACCCATGAGACCCAGGAGAGTGAATTCATTGGGGCAAACAAGAAACTAATTAGAAAAGTGGAAAAAAAGCAAGGAAGAAAAAAACCAAGAACCGGGAAACATGGCAATCTGAATATGTCCATATCAGTCATAACCATTAATGTCAATGGACTCAATGGGCCAATTAAGAGACACAGACTAGCAGACTGGATCAAGAAGCAAGATCCTACAATCTGCTGCATACAGGAAACACACCTAATTCAGAAGGAAACCCATAGACTG